>JAFIRS010002926.1:0-170340 GCA_018342105.1 Gonioctena quinquepunctata
TTCTCTCACCTGTAATAGAAAATGAGGTGGTGCCCCATCTTGCTGGAAATAAATGTTATCTGCCAATAGATTTGGATTACCATCATTATCAAGGTCCATGTTGACAGCATTCAAACTAAGTGGTTCAATCAGATTCTGCAGCATATCCAAATAAACCGCACCGTTTAAATCACCTTGGATAAATATTGGGCAAATGATTTTATTACCCTGCCCACACATTCAACTTTTGAGGTCATTGTGTGTGCTCTTCTCCAAGTAGGGGGGGGGGGTTGTTCTGACTCCAATAGCGAGAGTTGTGTCTGTTCACTAACCCGTTCAAAGAAAAAGGAACACTCATCGCTGAAGCTAATATGCTTAATGAATCCGTGGTTCCTCTGTATCATTCTTGTTACATTTTCGCAGAATTCAGATCGTCTGTCGTAGTCATTCTCATTCAGTTCATGGTGAAGATGCAACTTATACGGATGAAATTTGTGCAACTTTAGCACCCTCATACAGAGTTGCCATGTAGACAAAGTTGGGTCAACTGCAACTTGTCCTAAAACTTCTATGTGATTGATCTCGTTTGTAACAGACGCCATCCTATTCTTTTTTTATTGGCGACTGATCCATTTCACCACAAGATCCAAGATATATCTAGAATGATCAAAAATACCAAAACCTTTTTCTATAACCATTTTTTCCTAATACTCACTTGTGAGTTACGTTTCTGTTTTCGTGTCTCTCATTGAAGATCCGAGCTGTTGCTCATGCACACTCATTTTGAGGAGCAAAAATTGAAATCATTTCAACTTTCTCGTCTTTTGTGTAAATCATCGCGTTACAAGTAGAATTGTTGAAATACGTGGTCACTTTTCGATTCTACACTATCACCATTTCACAAAAAATGGTTCTCAGAGATTAGTATTTCTCCTTTGACAATCATATTGACAACAAAAAACTGAAACGTCTACTCGGTGAGCAAATAAAATAAGACAATCGGTGAACTGTACTACTGTCTGGGAGACAATAATGGAAATCATTTAGAACATTTGAACTCGAATATCTCGAGAAGGCCTCATTCAAATTCAGAAAATTTTGAACGGCTAGTATTAGAATTGAATTACCTTCACACGATGTATGACACGACCCTCATTCCCTATTATAATTGTAGAGGGGGTTGCACTGGGGAGTAGGGGGTTGAAGTATAACATATCTTCTTCTCGTCAAATGGTGCCCCCTCCAAACAGAAATCGACGTGTCTTGGCGATTTTTTGGAAGGTAATTTTTCTGGGAGTTATTGAAGGTGGATAGTCGTAAGTGGACCACCCGGTATAGATATACAGTGCGTTCATTAAGTGTGGAAACGCTCCATTATCTTACGAGTTGATCATTTTTGGAGGTAAAGCTCGGACAAGTCGATTTTGTATTTTACTTTTCCACCTTTTTTTTCTAAGTTGATTCCCCCCCTACCTTACAAGATATGACGTCATCGATATTTTTTTAAATTGAAAAGTATATTTTTATATCAAAAATTGAAAGCTTATATTTTTCGGAGTTCAACCATACCACATACGCCATATGTAACACTTCAAGTTACAGTATACTTAGTATGAAGGTAACCAGTGTTCATATTTCTTAACATTCATTTAATTATTTATTTTTCAATGAAAATATCATAAGTAAGTAGTAAAAATAAACAAATAACAAAGGACCCCGCAAAATCCTTATGGAAAATGGCTCTCGGCTAAATTCGCTGAAACTCTGCAAAAAGATAGTATTCGGTATGCTGATCAAAAGTCTTAATGGGCACAACCCTTCATTTTCAACCCCAGACCCCCTACAGCCCCCCCAAAGCCCCCAAAATACACTTTCCGGTGTGTTAATGCATAACAGTTTCAATTCACTTCAAAGCGTTTCCTTTCACTGCCCACTCCTTTCTCCAACCGCATCCTACATTCTACCCTCACCACACCTCGCCCTCACCCCCACACCCCACCCAACCCTTCATTAACGCCCCATTACACACTTTGAAGGTTAAAATTCTTTAAATTGTTTCATTTCAATCTTCTGCAGCTTTCATTATATATATGTATACATTAGGCATACCCCCCCCACCCCCCCACCACCACCCCATCCTTTATGAATGCCCCATTACACAATTGCAAGGTTAAAGATTTTTCAATTGGTTTTATTAAAATCTTTCATGTGTATACTATGTAATAATATATATATATATATATATATATATATATATATATATTGATTGGATTTATTAATTTCAATCATTTCAAGAAATAATCTTTAGATACATTTTTTTGAATTAACATTAAAGGAAAATTAAAAATTTTAAAAAAAACTAAAGATTATTTCTTGAAATGATTAAAATTAATAAATCCAATCAAAATATGAACAAAAAAACAAATATCGAAAATCTTAGTAGTAGTAGCAGTAATTTCAAATCTTTCAATGTCACTTGAAACGTCAAAGCTATACCACCATTCCGACCAATGTTTTCATATTTTACGTTTTCTTTTTCTAAAAGTTAATGTTCGTCAATCAACCACTCACATTACTGTAAGTACTCCCTTCATTTTAAGTATTTTTTCTCAATAATGTAATTTACATATTTTAGGACCCTGAAGAAGTTTCAAAATTGAAACGAAAGCTGGGTCCAAAGTATTAAAGAGTTTTTCATATTTCAACACTTTTGCTGACTGAAGATCCCCGTTATTCCCCACTGTTTATATATAGGTATATATATGTATATATATATATATATATATATATATAAACAGTGGGGAATAACGGGGTATATATATATATATATATATATAATATATATTTCGGGTTGTCGATCAGGTTATCGACGCTCTTTTGCAACTTTTCCTTGGGTGCGCGCAACAGTCCTATTGAGGATAGTTGCCGAATATTCTCTTTCTGTTTTCGTTGAAGAATCTTTAACCTTGAAAGTGTACAATGGGGCGTTAATGAAGGGTTGTGCGGGGGTGAGGGTAGAATGTAGGATTCGGTTGGAGAAAGGGGTGGGCAGTGAAAGGAAACGCTTTGAAGCTGAATTGAAACTTATGCATAACACACTGGAAAGTGTACTTTGGGGGCTTTGGGGGGCTGTAGAGGGTCTGGGGTTGAAAATGGAGGGTTGTGCTCATTAAGACTTTTGATCAGCATACCAAATAAAATTTTTTTGCAGAGTTTCAGCAAATTTAGCCGAGAGCCATTTTCCATAAGGATTTTGCAGGGTCCTTTATAACAAATGCTCGCACTGAGCTCCTTGGGTTAGTTGACAATATCCAAGACGTCTGATGAATTCTTGGTTTACGTTTGACAACATCTCTGGTGTAATTCGTTGAATTTCAGTTCGAATTATCTCTTTAAGGTGTCCCAAATTGGTAGGTCGATTTATGTACACTTTGCTTTTTAAGTAACCCCAGAGAAAAAAGTCCATGGGAGTTACATCTGGGGACCTAGCAGGATATTCAATCTGACCGCGACGTCCAATCCAGCGATTGGGAAAGGTTTCACTAAGAAAATTTCTAAACACTCGCATAATGTGAACCTGCCCCATCTTGATGGAACCAAATAGTAGAAACTATTCGACCAGTTTGAATAATGTCTGCAAATGTTACAGTTAAATATGGAACTACATAAGTTTTTAACATTTCCAAATAATTTCCACTCGTCACAGTACCGTCAAAAAAATATGGTCCCACAATGATATTCCTAAGAATCCCAGTCCACACAGTTACTTTTTGGGGATATTGGATATGAGCTTCCATCGTCCAATTGGGATTTTCTGTTGCGGCCTTCCATACCAGCTTTTAGCATCAACTTTTTTTGAAGGAAGTGCTTCTATTTCCAAATGACCATTTCCATAGATCAGTACAAACGCGGCATTTTTACGTCAACTGTCAATTAATGCTTAGTGTTCAAGTTAAAGTTACAGGATGCCCATTAACAGAAAATTTCATTTTTCCCATTGTGTTTTACTTGCCAGTTGTCACAAACTCGCCAAACCAAACGGCACTTCCATGATTTATTATTTTTGGGTTATATTTATCTATAGAAAAGGAGAGCAACATGTTTATGAATAAAGATGGTCAAGAACTTGATGCTGAAAGTAAAACTTAAACCAACAAATAGCGGCATGACCTTTAAAAAGCGGCAGCTAGTTTTGAAGTACTCTGATTGGCCGGAAGCAAGAAGCCAGCTTCAAAAAGCTGGTATGGAAGGTCGCCTTTAGGCTTATCCCTAACATTGCCAATATCATTAATATTTATGTAATTTGCTTATTGGTTCTCGATCAGGATATTTTTCATTGAAGATGTCGCATACTTCTGCCATACTTCTTTTATGATCGCCGTAACCTAAGATAATCAAAACTTCTATTCGCTGTTTTTCTGATAATTTCTTTTTAGGAAAATATTTCTCAGAAAGGTATTATTGAAGACTTATAAATCGATATGCTACATAACAAATCAATTTAATACTGACATATACAATGGTAACCAAGAACTTATTGTCTGATTGCTAAGGGCTTTCAGATGTTCTCATAGCCTACTCAAGATTGGCAATATACTCGTACTAACTACTGAGTAATTCTCAGGTTTTCATTGCAAAATAAATAATGAAAAAAATGTTAAAAAATATGAACATTGGTTTCCTTTTTATTCAGTGTACTGTAATTTGAAGTGTTACATATGACGTATATGTTATGGTTGAACTTGTAAAGTGGTAAGGGAAAAATAATTTTAAAAAAATGTGAAAAACTAAAATACAAAAACTTTTTAACAAAAATTTAAAACGACGAAATACAGAACTGAGAAGTAAAAAATAAAATAAACCTAGTCTCAATAACTTCAATAAACCTTTTTAGTCTCAAGCTCCTAAACTAATGTGAGTAACCAATTTCGAGTCGGCGCCAAACAAACAAGCATATGGATTAGGTAAGGCGTAAAATGATGGCATCGAGTTGCTCGGTGACATTTTGATAATTTTTTTGAAAAAATTCAATGATCTTCGTTGTTTGTTCGTTTGGGCCGACTCAAAATTAGTTACTTACATTAGTTCAGGAGCTTAGTTATTGAGACTAAGAATATTTATTTTATTTTTTACTTTTCAGTTCCGTATTTCGTCGGCTTAATATTTTGTTAAAAAGTTTTTATTTTTAAATTTTTTGTGGCTGAAATCTACTAATTACTACTTACTTGTTTTTTTATCACTTCCAAAATACTTACTTACCCACCTTACTTCAACTATTACCAGTTAAGGTGGTGCCTCCACGAGACAGTTGAATTAGGAAATTATTGAAATTTGATAATTCGTAATCAAAGAACTTTTCGATTTGAAACGTGAAAAAAAAATTTTTGTCGATAAAACTTCAATGGACTTTTCTGTAGTACTCTTTTTGAACTTTTTTTTGTTTGGGGAGAAGGGACCCCCCATTTAGGCTGAGCGCTTCCCCGTGGACTATATTGAATAACGAGAGTAGTTTTGATTATATCTTTCAAACGAGATGATCAATCACTTTGATTTTTTTTCACAATATCTGTGATATCCTGCTCTAGCTCCTCCTCGTTTCTCATCAACTTCTTTATTTTAGTACTAACGGTAGAATTAATAATGTGCTGTTTGCCTATGCATGGTCCATATGTTACGTGTTAATTGAGTCAACTTCAATTATACAGGGTGTAACTGAATAAGTGTAAAACATTTAAGGAGGTGATTCCTCATCGAAAAAAAGATAGGATCTTTCATATAAAGAAACTTCATTGGAGCATCCCTTGTTAAGATACAGCCCCTTAAAGGGGGTACATAAAATTTGTATAACAATTTTTTTCACAAGCACTGAAAAAGTTACAATATTGAAATTAACCTGACGTTTTGTACTACCAAAAGACACTTAGCCAGTAATTTATTTGGTTTACCCCATGGTTGTAAGGGGTGATAAACGCAACCCTCCAAAATTTATTTCTAATGTAACTTTTTGTCTTATTATTTGTTTACCATTTAAAATTTATTTCCGATAGCCTGTTTCATTCTAAACAAAAAATGTCTCTTGGGTTTTTTGCCCAAAATAAACCAGTAAGCAGCAAAACATTATTTTACGAACAACTACATCGTCATAAATGCGAAAATACGAAACTAATCTATCTAGTAGGTCGCTATTAGCGATAGTGACAATTAAATTGGTATGACGCTGTCAGTTTGGGAATTTTCGAAATTGAATTAATACTAATTGTGTGTTGTTGTTCTGTTCTTAATTTGTTACTTTAATAATTCACTTGTTAATAAAATGGCATACACAAATGAGGAAATGGCTGATATGCATTACGTTTACGGTCTGTCGCAGGGAATGGGTTAGAAGCTTCTAGAAGATATGCTGAAATGTATCCTCAACGGCAGCATCCTTCACATAGAATATTTGCTCGACTTCATCAACGATTACGAGAATATGGTTCATTCGACAAAGAACGCAGGATTGTGGTCGCCATCGAAAATACGAACACCACAGCTTGAGGAAGCAGTACTTAATTTGATTGAAGAACAACCTACTACCAGTACTAGAAAGATTGCTTTCCAGCTAAATGTTGATCATATGACGGTATTTCGAATTTTAAAGCAACAACTCTTATACCCTTACCATCTGCAACGAGTACAGGCACTGTTACCGCGAGACTTTCCGAACCGTCTTGAATTTTGCAATTGGATGCTGGAAATGATTAGAAGAAATTGTGACTTTCTGAAGACGATAGAATTCACAGACGAATGTAGTTTTTCTCGGGACAAGATTATTAATTTTCATAATTACCACATATGGGCTGATGAAAACCCTCACGCTATTGTCGAAACTAGTTATCAAGAACAGTTTTCTCTTAACGTGTGGCTCGGAGTTATTGGGGATGATTTAATTGGGCCTCATTTTCTACCTCCTCGATTAAATGGTGAGGCATACGTTCAATTTTTAAGAGAAGTGCATCCAGTACTGCTGGAGGAAGTTCCTTTGGGCGTCAGAAGGGATATGTTTTTTATGCATGATGGGGCTCCGCCCATTTTAGTCAAGTAGCACGTCAGCATTTAACTGAAACATATGCAAATCAGTGGATAGGTCGAGGAGGACCACATAAATGGCCCGCTCGATCCCCGGATCTCAATCCTCTCGATTTCTCTATTTGGGGCCATTCACAGCATTTGGTATATCGTACTCCTGTTCGCGATGTAGAGGACTCAAGAAACCGCATCATCGATGCGTGCAGGGTAATCAGAGAGACTCCAGGAATATTTGAGCGAATACGTGGCTCAATGCGCCGACGTCTAGACGCATGCGTAATGTTTGAAGGTAGACATATTGAACATTCACTATGATTTCTACATGTTGTGTGGTTTGTTATTAATAACTTAGTTTTGTTTATTACCCTTTAATCGTTTAATGCAGGTACTAACTACAAAATAACAATAAATCCAGTTCGCATTTATGACGATGTATCTCTGTAGTTGTTCGTAAAATAATGTTTTGCTGCTTACTGGTTTATTTTGGGCAAAAAACCCAGAAGACATTTTTTGTTTAGAATGAAACAGGCTAAATACATTTTTAAATGGTAAACAAATAATAAGACAAAAAGTTACATTGGAAATAAATTTTAGGGGTTGCGTTTTTCACCCCTTACAACCATGGGGTAAACCAAATAAATTACTGGCTAAGTGTCTTTTTGGTAGTACAAAACGTCAGGTTAATTTCAATATTGTAACTTTTTCAGTGCTTGTGAAAAAAATTGTTATACAAATTTTATGTACCCCCTTTAAGGGGCTGTATCTTAACAAGGGATGCTCCAATGAAGTTTCTTTATATGAAAGATCCTATCTTTTTTTCGATGAGGAATCACCTCCTTAAATGTTTTACACTTATTCAGTTACACCCTGTATATATATTTCGGGATCGTGAAACTTGTAAATTTTTTATAGAGGTGTTGTTCACATGTTAAACAACACGTATGCCAAATTTTAATGATTTCCTAATTCAACTGTCTCGTGGCGGTACTACATTAAGCTAGGGTTATCCCATAAGTGGCATAACATAACTCAAAACTCAAGGATTCAATAAAACACAAGATTACGGGAGCTACTTATTATATATTTTCCATGAATTTGTTTAGCATTTCATCATCATCATTTATAGTCATCCCAAGAAACGATTACAGTTTATTATAGGGATAGTCACAAATACAAATGAAAATTAAATTGATTAACTAATCTAAGCTAAAATTAATGAAATGCTTGAATTTGGAAAAAAAACACATGTTAAACAATACAATAATTTCCTAATTCAACTGTCTCGTGGGGGAACCACCTTAAATAATATGATTATTTACTTTTACTATTTGTTGTAGATACATTATTTTTGTTGTTCTGATTAGTTTATTTCATTTCTTTGTATATCATTCCATCCTCTC
Source organism: Gonioctena quinquepunctata (assembly GCA_018342105.1). Taxonomy (NCBI): domain Eukaryota; kingdom Metazoa; phylum Arthropoda; class Insecta; order Coleoptera; family Chrysomelidae; genus Gonioctena; species Gonioctena quinquepunctata. Next base: position 8,448 of record JAFIRS010002926.1, read on the forward strand.
AAAGAATATAATGATTGTGACGGATGTAGGAGATCAAAAATAATGACAATAGCGATCTGTCATTGTCAACTACATATGTGTGCCAATGTTCACAAGTCAATCAATTATCCCCCATTTTTCTACCAGTAAGGGTAGATAATTCCATTCGAAATCCAAATATGATCAACTATGAGGTATACCCCATCTAATAAAAAAAGGATCATACAAATCGAAACACCCAGTACAAAGTTATGCCAGATAGAATCGGTTAACGGACCAGAATTCAGAGGGTGAGTGATCAATATTTTTCATTTTGCTACCCTCAGGGGTGGATTTTATCTTTTAAATTCAAATGGGACTAACTTCGAAGTACACCCTATCCACTGAGAAAAGAATTATCGGAATCGGACGTCGGAAGTTATGCGTGGTCATACATAAAAAAAATATACGCGTCGACTAGAGAACCTTCTCCTTTTTGGTTTCGTCGGTTAAAAATCGACGTGTCCGGGCTTTACCTCCGAAAATGATTAACTCGTAGGATAATGGAGCGTTTCCACACTTTATGAACGCACTGTATAATAAAATCATTCATAACACACACGAAATCAATACATATGAACGACCCATTTCAATTGTTACCCCGTAAATGATCGATTAAATTTCCCATCCATTCCTCATATACGTCGAAGAGACGTGGAATCTTTCATATGTATCAGTGCGTCGTATCGTTTCCCAACTCCCCAGCCGCATTCCCCAATAAGCAACTCTCCTGACAGCGGAAAAGTAATATGTTCCAGACCCCTGTCAAACAAAAATGACGACTGCCGTTTATTGAATCGACGACGTCTGTCGAAACGCTTTCGAAAATTCTAATTCCGGCCGACGCCTCGAGCTGGTGGTTGGATGGCGTCTCGACGTCAGTTTGCCGCGTCGATCTTCGGGCGTCGCACGCGTCTGAGCACGTGAAGCAACGCACCAACTATGACGTAGTGCAAAAGTGCATTATTTTTGTGCGGGGATTTTTGAGTGTTGTGTTTTTTTTTTGGAAGAGAACTATGATTGCGCCAGCTCCTACTTTCAAGGCGAAAGCTCCTAGAAAGAGTAGGTTTTTATTCATTCGAGATTTATAGATTATAGATAGATTGTGTTGCCTTGAGATGAGCTAAAATTATTGAATGATTGCGTTTTTACCTCAAATTGTATATATCTTCCATTTTTCTACATTTCACCTGCAAAAATTCGACCATTTTGTGGTACAGCAGTGTTTAAACTATACTGGAAATTAAAAAATTACCTACTCCAATTCGTATATCGCAATTTTCTTTTGATCTTTTCATAATTATGCCTTGAACATCAGGTTGAATGAACGTTTCGGAATGATTTGTCTGGGATTCCTCAATTGGGAAATAAAATAATATTGTATAAACCTGTATGTAGGTACTATAAAAAATCCAAGAAGAATTTGAGAAAATCAACTTATTTACCACATACTACAAATGAAAAAAAAAAATTCTGAAAGTTTTTATTACTATAACTCAACTAGGTGTAAAATAATTGTAGTAATTCACTTAAATAGGTAATCAATTATTCACTCGTCGTTACTAAACTATCCTATCTTCAACTACGTGAACTATAAACAATAAGAATAATCCGGACGATGTTGAGATGGAGTTTATTAGAGTACAATAGTTGGAGAACTCATTGAGATCGATTTGGAATATTGCGTAGTCGCCAATAGTATGGATAGTTTGTAGATTTTCAGATGGCCTGAGAGAATTTTTTGTGTTATTGAAACTAATTTCGATGTCATTTGTAAAGTGGATCAAAGTGATACCCTTAGGGTACCCCTGAGGTGATGATCTTGCTCCTGATCTGCAATTATTGATAACCACGTATTGGGATCGGTCGCTTATGTAAGAGCTCAGGAGGTTCAAGAGGTTACCATGTGCACCAAAATTTCGAAGCTTCGTTACAAGAATAGGGTGGTGCACCTTGTCGAAGTATACTCTCTCCATTGCTTCTATTTTTTCTTGAGCAAACGGAACAAGATTGGTTTGAATTGATCTGTTTTTATAAAAACCGTGTTGTTGTCCACTGATTCTCCAAGACTAGGAGGTTGTGAACGTAATTTCACAATCGGTCTTCCTTCACCTCTAAAACTCTTATTATTTGAATAGTCGATCCTTAACGCTGGTATGTCATTCTTTTCTATGAGAATTTTCATGTTGTCTTGTTTCTTTCTCCACTTGAATACGATTTTCTTCAGAAGGTGGTGCAATGTAGTACTTTTGCCTGTCTACTGTAATACATTTTCTGAGAATATATTAATTATATTGATGTTTATCCAAAAAGTTATTAATAATCAAATATAGAGGAAGACGTTTTATGAGGGAAGCATTCAATTGTTTGATCAATAAGTGTACTGGGGGAAAAGTCCTGAAAAATATTGCCTGTATCATATATTTGTCAAAACCAAAAATATTTTTTTTATAACAATATCGCAGTTCTCTAATCTAACATAACATACCACTATTGCGTTATTCAGATATTTACTGGATACAAAAAAATTTAAAGAAAATTGCTTAGATATTCATACTGAGAATGACGTTGATATCTGTACCAATAATTGCATGAATATAATAAAAAACCAAATAAAAAATTCCACCACAAAAATAAAAATGAGAACACGAAAATGTAATGAAAAATAATTCCAAGCAACAATTTCGAAATTATAGAAACAGTTTGAAACATCTAATATAGAAAACAAAGAGGTACAATGAGAAAATATAAATTAATAAAAACGCGTGTAAAAATTAATGAGAATTTATTGATGAAATGTAAAACAAAAAGAATGGGCTCATGGGAGTACAAATTTTGATGGGAGAACAAGAAATATATAAAAGTCCCAGAGAAATACCCGAAAATTTCTGGAAACACTTCACTGGAGTTGGCCAAAAAAATATAAAATTCGAGGATAGGAATGGAAAAAAACACAATTGAACATAAAGAATGTGAACACATTTTTTATGAGACACAAATGAGACAGAAGTCAAGCAAACAATAATGAATTTGAAGAATAATGAATCTCACAGAATATGTGACATTAGATCTGAAATTCTCAAAGAAATCAAAGAATCTCCCTTAGATTATATGATAAACAATATGTATGATGGAAAATTTCCAGAGAGCTCGAAAATTTCAGAGATAAATGTTTTTTAAAAATTTGATAAATCTGAAGTTACAAATAAGCGACCTATTTCATCAATTTCGAGAATTAGTAAAGTTTTCGGGAAACTGTTACATCAAAGGATGAACTCGTTCCTAGAAACACATGAAATTTTATCAAACAATCAATATGGTTTTGGAGAAAATAATTCAACATCTGGAACAATTGACAGATTGATAGGAATAATAAATAATGCTAATATGTATTCTTATCAATCTGGCAAAAGCATTCGATACTATTGAACTTGTCAACTTATTGTCGTCAGTGCACGAAAATATTTCGGAATTATCTATTCAACAGAAAGTAATGCGTGAAAACAGACAGATGAATAAACATTTTCGAGAGATGGGATTTTTAACAGAAGGAATATTAATTACTGGGCAAACAAAAATCCGCAAGTCAAAAGAGAAATGGATTCAAGAAAAATTTAGTTTCAACGTTTTCTGTTTAATTATGGACAAGCAATTGCGCTTTTTGATTCTCGAAAATATTTGAATATCTTGCGGATTTCATCGAAGAACTGACCCTAGAACAATATCGAACATTAGAGATAGAGATAAGTGCCATGTGAAGTGGAATGAATAGAAAAATCGAATTTAAACGGTTTTCTTCACATAAAGGATTCAATATAAAATTGAACCAGAGAAAGGTAGATCTCAGGTGAAAAACAACTACTTTCCTGGCAAATACCACGCAGAACGTTGAATGATATTCACCTGAAAATCCATGCATACTTCCATATAATATCAATGGACATTGAATGCAAATGTTTCTTTCTGATAAGCTCGATTATGTTTAATTTATGTCGTGTTCACCTAACAATCCGCATACCGGTTTCAGGCTTCTTGGCCCTCATCAGTACGGAGTAGTCAACCAGCCAAAGGTACAAGAACTCTGGCTGAGTGAGACACAACGTAAACAACCCATCATCGATCTTGTAACACCTATAGGTACGCCGGAAAAGATAAACTTTAACTGGCGGTACCTAGTGACGAAAGAAACACTCGAAAATCTCCCACCTCGATAGGTTTCTTAATAAAGATACCTTCTCAGTAGAGTGCAAGCCCGTCTAGCATAAAGTTAGAGATAAGTGCCATGTGAAGTGGAATGAATAGAAAAATCGAATTTAAACGGTTTTCTTCAAAATAAAGATTCCCAATATAAAATTAACCAGAGAAACGGAGATCTAAGGTGAAAAACAACTCTTTCAGCAACAATTTCAAATTATAGAAACGTTAAAATGATAATTTATGAAAATCATAAAATACTTCCATTAATATCAATGGAATTGAATGAAATTTTCTTGATAAGCTCGAATGGGTTTAAAATTTATGTCGAAGTTATAAAATCCCGCATACCGGTTTCGGAAAACTTCTGTGGCCTAAAATCAGGTAGGAATCAAACCAATTGACAAAAGAACTCTGATGAGTGAGACACAACGTAAACAACCCATCATGATTTGAGATAATACCACGATATGGTACGCCGGAAAGAAATAAATAATCTACCTAGTTATAGATAAACAAACACTCGAAAAATCTCCAGCCTCGAATTCAGGTTTCTTAATAAAGATAACTCTGTAAGTTAGCAAAGCCCTATCATAAGTTGAGATTAGTAAGCTTTCGTGAAAGCTGAATGAATAGGAAACTCGTTTAAAACAGTTTTTCACATCAAATGGTTTTCAAAAATAACAACATCTGAACAAGAAGTTTAGATCTCAGGATGAAAAAAATGCTTTTGCAAATCCACGCAAACGTTGATGATATTCACAACCTTATTGTGTAGTTGCATGAAAATATTTCAGGAATTATCATTCAACGTTCTGCGTGAAACAGACAGGAAACTTGAGAGTATTTTAACAGAGGATATTATTCCGTCAAACAATGAATCCTGCAAGTCAAAAGAAAATGATTCAAGAAATTAGTTTCACGTTTTCGTTAAACAGCATGCTTTGATCTCGAAAATATTTGAAATCTGGATCATCGAGCCTCCTAGAACAATATCGATTAGAAAGCTTATCGAGGTGAACATATTATTCGAAGTATCTCTTCTGTCACGTACCACCGAGTTAATATCTTATCGCTACCTATAGTATCAATCGACTGATGAAGCTTTTACGTTTGTCTCACTTCAGCCTAAGTACTTTGCTGCAACGTAACTCGCTGAGTGAGCAGAACTCTCGAAACGGTAGCGGAAGCATAACACCGGTACAAAGCAAATTCGAGCTTATCGAAAGATGCTATTCAATGCCAGTTGGATAATATGGAATGAGATGAATTTCGGTCAATAAAATTCATTATTGACCGGAAAGTAGGTGAATTTTTCCTGAGATACCTGCATTTAATGAATCCTATGAAACCTTTATTCGATTGATCATTTCTTCCATGCTCGAAGTTAACTGTCGCTACTGCACTTATTGCCTATCAGTACAGTGTTCTCGTCACAGGTAAACCGCGAGTGACAACGTAACATCTTCATCGATGCGTACACCTAGGTAGCCGAAAATTTTAACGGGTACTGAAAGACTCATCACCGATAGTTCTTGTACCTTGGCGTTCGTGAAGTTTGATATGTAATCGATTACGGCTCATAAAGCTTGAACGAAGGTAGATTCAGGTGAAACAACTATTTCTGGCAAATCACGCAGAACGTTGAATGATATTCCAACCATATTATATGGAAGTATGCATGGATTTTCAGGTGAATATCATTCAACGTTCTGCGGATTTGCCGGAAAGTAGTTGTTTTCACCGAGATCTACCTTTCCTGGTTCAATTTATATTGAATCCTTTATGTGAGAAACCGTTTAAATTCGATTTCTATTCATTCCACTTCACATGCACTTATCTCTAACTTTATGCTAGACGGGCTTGCCATCCTACTGAGTAAGGTATCTTTATAGAAACCTATCGAGGTGAATTTCGGAGTGTTTCTTTCTGTCACTAGGTACCGCCAGTTAAAGTTTATCTTTCCGGCGTACTAGGTGTTACAGATCGATGATGGGTTGTTTACGTTGTGTCTCACTTCAGCCAGAGTTCTTTGTACCTTGGCTGGTTTCTCCGTACTGATGGGCCAAGAAGCCGAAACCGGTATGCGAGTTAGGTAACACGACAAATTAAACATAATCGGCTTATCAGAAAGAAACATTTGCATTCAATGTCCATTGATATTATATGGGTATGCATGGATTTTCAGGTGAATATCATTCAACGTTCTGCGTGGTATTTGCCAGGAAAGTAGTTGTTTTTCACCTGAGATCTACCTTTCTCTGGTTCAATTTTATATTGAATCCTTTATGTGAAGAAAACCGTTTAAATTCGATTTTTTCTATTCAATATCGAACATGTTGGTATAGTTATTCTAATCCCAATTGGAACTGAAATAAAAATAAAAGCACTACAAGGAGTGTTCATATGCACTGCCCGGCAAATGGAAAATTTATATACTACCAGTGTTTTTACTTTCAAAGCGTTCCTGGTAAAATCACAAAAAAGTTCTGTCGTGTGGAAGAGAATTCCTTCTCGAAACTTTTTATGTCGGTCCAATTGGGATTAGAAATACTATATTAACTCACTGCACAGCAGAAGTCGGGTTGGAGTTGGACCGCCTATTTGATGATCGATGGATTAGACGTTTGGGTCCATGGAACTGGCCTCCTAGATCTCCTGATCTTACACCCCTGGACTTTTATTGTGGGGTACTATCAAGCAAAGAGCCTACAGAACACCAGTCGACACGAGGGAAGATTTTCGCAGACGAAAGTGTTTGGATACTAATGGTCAACATTTTGAACATTTATTGAAATGATTCAGCACCGTTACATCTTTCTACATTTATTAATTCACGGATTCGACGTTGATACTTTTTGCATTTCATGGTTTTTCAAACATTTCATAACATAAATGATCATAACTCACAAACTGTACGAGATAGGTATAGAGAAAGAATAAAAATGCACAGCTCTCCAAATAATTAATAAAATATAGATATTTCTTAAAAAAAACTGGGTTTCAGTCATTTTCTTAAGTATCCGGAAAGAACTTACTTTTGAGCCTCCCTGTATACTGAAACTGAGCTCCGGTTCATCATTTTGTGAATTTGAATTCACAATTCAAAGTGAAAAAATCGTTATTTTTCAATGGTCAGGTTTTGCACAAAAATTTGACTAAATAATTGTCACAGATAGGTGTAGGGAATTATAAGGGGGAGTAATGAGGAATCCTATAAGGTTTCCAAAAATTATAAAATATACGGGGTGTTCCATTTGAAATAACAAAGTAGCTACTACTTTCTGATACAAGCGGCAACACTGTATTGATGAAAATATGTTAGACGGATGGAACATGTTTGATTATCCACGACCACAAATTTTCGAAATGATTTGTCATTCCGTTTTCAAGATACTTGAAATACCCTGTAGTCTAGTGCAATCCAATTCCTAGTTCGTGGTTACTTTCATCTCACTTTTTTGCTCAAGACTGAAAATTTATTTATAATAATAATAATAATTTATTGAATCCTTTAAGATCAAATACATGATATAGAACAAGAAAGGTAGACAAATAATCAAAATACCAAAATACAAAATATAAATGTCACATATACACAGATAGAACTGAAATTTTATCTCGAATTTAAAACTAATCAAATGTAAAATATAAATGTCATATATACACAGAGAGAACTAACATTTTATCACGAGTTTAAAAATTCTGAAATGTTGTAGAAACAGTTTTCTTGTAGATATTTCTTCAATTTTGATTTGAACATATTTTTGTTTCGAATTTTCCTTAGATCCGTTGGAAGATGGTTGAAAAATTTAATTCCTGTATATGACGGACTGTTCTTAAAGAATGATGTGTTATGAGTCGGGATCCTGATGAGATCTCCGTTTCTAGTGGAATAGTTATGATGTTGTACATATGTTTGTGTTTCAGAAATAACACTATACATTTAAAAATATATATACATGGATATGTTGAGATATTGAATCTTTTAAAATATTATCTACAGGAATCTCTAATCTTTAGATTGAAAATGAGTCTGATGACTCTTTTCTGTAGAATAAATATTCTGTTGGAGTTGCTGGATGTTGATATTACAGGAGATGTGGGAGTAGATTATGGCATAATAAATATTGATCAGTTATATCAAAAATATTATTCAGTTGTAGAATGGCATAATAACCACTATTTAACTCTTTACAAACAGCATTTATAGTTTCTTCCCAACTAATATCACTATCTACGAAAGTTCCGAGAAATCTAGTATATTCAGAGAGATTAATTGCATCATCAGTGATTTTTTTTACAATTTTTGATCTGCGATAGAACTGGATACACACCGTTTTGTCTGAGTTCGCAATTAAATAATTTATTGTGTGCTCGTATGAAGTGGTAGATCGTTCATAAATAATAAAAAAATCAGTGGACCTAAGATGGAACCCTGAGGAACTCCCAGGTCCATAGAATAGAAATCAGACCTATGCTCTTCAATTTTGACAGATATTTTTCTAAGACGCATGTATGAGACTAACCACGACAGAAAGTTATGACGAAATCCTAAAGAGTAGAGTTTGCTATCGATAATGTTTGGATCAATGGTATCGAATGCTTTTGATAGATCGAAAAAGAATGTTCCAACATATTTTCCTTCATCTATAGAATCGTAAATATATTCAAGAAAGGTGTAGGAAGCACCTTCAATCGACTTTTCTGGACAAAAACCATGACTTTGATAGAACTTCAAATCTGGTTAAGAATGAATACATTTTGTTGTAGACACATCTTTCAAAAACTTTACCTATCACAGTCGGTACTGTTATTGGTCGGAAATTACTCATGATAGATGTATCACCCTTTTTGAAAATAGGGGTCACTAAACCTGGTTTTAGGGAATTTGAAAATGATAATCGATGAAATAAATAAAGATATCGTACCCCGCGCGGATGTTTTTCCTTGCGATTGTCTGTGTTTATTTATCATTGGATACGTATACTTTTGTATAAAATACTCATCCCTGATGGATTTTATATGTACTAATATATCACACACAGCTTTCGAAGCTTTTGTGATATTTAGCACATTTATTTTCAATTTTCGTATTTTGTTTTTCATGTTTCATTCTCCTGTGGTATTATAATTATTATTATTAAAATCGTTCAAACGCAAATGCTCTAGTCGCAAAGAAAGTATAGTCTTCCACGTAAAATAGCTATTACTCCCTCGGGTTATTACCTAATTATTATCTCGAATAATATACCTCATTATACGCTGTTTAAGGAATAATTATAACAATTCAACCTATTATCTTATTTTAATACGATGCATGGAACAAAAGCTGTTGCCCAACCCTCAACACAAGCTATTCCTGGCAATATTTCCGGTGTTAGGTAATGGGCATGGCAGAATCCGAGTTTTATTTTAGTGTTATTTATGAATTTTCTCAAATTGAGTGATTTCCTGTGTATCGTTGCCAACTACTGGAGATGATTCAGAAAAATAATTCGCTTAGGATAGCGAATTGAACTTCTGAGGTGGCTGGAAATTGTGAATAATATCCTGTTTTCTGATTTTGCTAAAAACAGTAATTCAATCATAACATAAGACAAAAATATGCTCGAATTAGAAAGAACTATTCCATTATATAAAAAATATCTTCCTTATTGATAACTACGTACTAGTTACTATTTTCACCTGATGATGCTCTTGTATAGCGAAACACGTGTCGGGTTTTGTAAACCCAATTGAAAATCATGTAGTGAAGTGAGTATCTTTTGTTTGCTTCACCTCTTGTAAAGTTGGAGATTTGGTATAGCGGAAAAAGCATAATAAAAGTAGTCCAAATTTTAAAAAATTGCCGACGTTTCGACGTGTATTTATCGTCTTCTACAGGGCTTCAAGGTCTGCACAGCATCAGTCCCATACGTATTTCCAATGAAGTAGGAAAATCCCGGATTTTCAAACATTATGTAGAAATTGTGTCCTTCAAGTTAATTGGAGATTTGGTATAGCGGGATCAAGGAAAATAAAAATGGTCCAAATTTAAAAAAATTACCGACGTTACGACGTGTATTTATCGTCTTCTTCAGGGCTTCAAGGTCTGCACAGCATCAGTTCCATACGTATTTCCAATTGAATAAGAAAATCTTGGATTTTTCAACCATTATGTAGAAATTGTGTCCTTCAAGTTATTTGGAGCAATTTTTTCAAATTTGGACCACTTTTATTGTCCTTGTTTTCGCTATACCCATCTCCAATTAACTTGAAGGAAACAATTTCTACATAATGGTTGAGAATCCGGAATTTTTTTACTCCATTGGAAATACGTATGGGACTGATGCTGTGCAGACCTTGAAGCCCTGAAGAAGACGATAAATACACGTCGAAACGTCGCCAAATCTTTGAAATTTGTACCACTTTTATTGTACTTGTTTCCGATATACCAAATCTCCTGTAAAATTCCAAAGAAATATTTTTTTTGATAAAGCTGGTTGCTCTGGATTGTCTTGTCTTGATGCCCTTCAACTCATTTCGGGGTTTCTTTGAAGGCTGCCACGAAACCAGTCCTTTCCTGCAGACTTGCTTTGTAACCAGATGTGGCTAATCTTCGCAACCTAATGCGGCTAATCTGGTTAACACGTTGAGCCCGGCATGGCATTCAACTGATGCCTCACTTCAACGTACCCTTGAAACCGCGAGGCATCAGAGTAATGAGACACAGCACACAAAGCGGGTGGGTGCTCTGTGACTACACGCTTCAATGTTAACGTTAAGACAAATAAAAACGCCCGGTCCCAAGAGTACATCGCTGTTTGTGGGTTGGGAAAAGTTCAATATACAAAAAAGTTTCATCAATTAAACACAATATTGAATTGAGAATGTTTCCCTTTTAAACACAATATTTTAGCAAATACACATTTATTTTCATAAATTACAATCACAGATTGTTTAAATAATACAATCATCGCGATAACTTAATATTTTTGTAGCATTGTGAGTTTCAGAAAAACAAGAAACAATACATTTGAGACAGGCGGTCCAAATAATACTATTTTTTATGTCCAGGCTGGGTGGCATCCATGAAATGCCTCAGTTTTTTTTTCAAAAATCAGCTGTTCAAAAATTTTTTTGTACAAATTCAATGGTATTGACATTTTTATCGACAAAATCAGGGCTTTCAATAAGAAAAAAAGTCCGGTCCTGTTTCTTGCTCATAGCGGGGCTTAACGTGTTAAACCATAATTCCTCTCAGTACGAGTTATCAAGTAATTGATTTTTCTTCTTGGGGCCTAAATATCTGTGAACCCTTGTATTGGCTTCCTTTAGCTCTCATTTTTTCCAATTTGTTATCGTCCCTCATATATCTGCGTAATGTACAATTGATATCGTACTGGATTGCAGATTTTCTTATAGACATGCCTGTTACAATATCTTCTAAAGCACACCCGCTCACTGGATTTATGTCGTTTGGTAATACTTTGGTTTGGGTTGTGTTGGAACGGCAGCTTGTTCTCTAGAAAAAAAAATAGACCTTAATAAATGAGTTCATTCAGTTCCACAAAAAAGTAGAATGTAAGCACTAACACTACCTCAAACCAAAATAATATTAAGTGTGAAGAGAGTGAAATATTTTCACAAACCTCGACCTATACAAAAGTGGTGACGGAACAAACAAAATGTTATTTATAAATCAAACAAAAGATACTCACTTTACTAAACTAGAGTACTCGATACCTGTTTCGCTATACAATAGGTTCTTCAGGTGGGGATTTTCATTAGGTTTCGGCCGCATCAAGTCAAAAAAACTGCCCCTAGTTTATAGTTCAACTTACATACCCATAAAGTCTTTTCAGAACTGTAATTATTCACTCATTGAGTGGTAATTATTATTAAATTTTGGGAAAATCATGTCTATCTCTACTGGCCTATTCTCCCATACTTATAATGATTTGAGATAGATCAGTACTTTAAGAGAACTTACCGAATTCAGTTTGTGCTTTGCAAGGCAGAGATCTGAAGAGGAGAAAGACTCCCTCCACTTCTTGTGTGAATGTAGAGCTTTTGGTAGACTGGACATCAGGAGATCAAGAAGGTTCGAGCGCAAATTAATAGGATTGATCGGTAGAATATCGTTGTTGGAAGCCAGGGCTTGCGAAGAGGGTCCAGTTATTTATCCTAGTTTATGGGAAGAGAAAAACTGTATTAGTGTTGATTGAGGTGGAAAACACCGGGGAAAATTTAGGTAACTCATTTCTGCGAAGCGTATATTTCCATTCGTGCAATGAATTGGAATTAGAAAACTAATTTAGAATACACTGACCAATAATGATGGCATTTCATTGTTTATTTTCCGAGAAATAAATGGCCGGAAGTTTGGACTGGCCTTCACATTGATGTGTGAATATTGGGTCAGTTATTTCGCAACGATAAATTATGAATATTTTATTTTCACTCGTAAAAATATATTTGATACTGACCAGGCACATATATAATAAACTGATATAGGTAATTTATACTTCGTACGTTGTCAGTAAGGATGATTTTTCTATTTTCACCGTAGAAATCTGCAGACGCCAAAACAGAACGGATATTCTTTTTGATTGAACTTCTTTTTCAACAATATTTCATATAGAAAGTCAGCCAATTTGAAAAGTGATAAGAGGTAACACGAACTTCCATAATTTCATTAAAAATCGCTGCGAAAAAATGCACCAGTCGTTCAAATATCTATTCGAATATAATTTCTCCAAATAACCAGACCTGTTGAGGGTTACAACAAAATCTGAAATAATGAAATGAGAACCAACTGTCGCTAAATATCTGGAAAACTCAAATTCGGGTTGTATTTATATTTTCAGGTCATGCTAACTGAATAACTATTGGTTAGAAATGTTTACAATTCAAACTGATAGCGATCTAAAGGAACATTGTGAATAATATTATATCAAAGCAACTTTTCGAAATATTTCGGTAATGTAATATGGATTTTAATCATGCTATATTCCTGTTAGGAGTATTTTTTGTGAAATTTTGGTAACACCCATTTGAAAATATGACAAATCCAGTGGTGTGATCCTATTTAACATTTTTGTGGAGAATAAATTAATTAGAAATATGCCTTGAAATTCGGAATTCCATTATGAATTTCAGCAACAAAGCTTTATAGGTTATAAAGAAACCTTAAATCGGACATTATATTTGTTTCAGAAGAGTGTCCCGCTTTCAAATGGGTCACTCTGTATATTTACAATTGTATATTAACTCATATACATACAATTGTGATAATCATAGGTATAGAAAGAGACATGTTTATACTGATTCTTACACATAGAAAAAAGTCCACAATACAAGGGTATAAAACTTATCAGTACCATTCCCAAAAACATAAAAAGGTAAAAAAAGGAATACGTTTCAAAAATCAATTGAAATCCTACTTAATTGAGAAAGGATAGGTGAATTCGTATTTACTGTGATATAAACATACATATATTCAGATAATCTAAGTTAACACCAATTTTCCAAAAATGTGATAAACATTACATCGAAAACTATCGGCCAGTACAATAGTTAATAATTTCTCAAAATCTTTTGAAATACTGCTCAAAGTCACGCCAAAAATAAAATTACCGAGTTTCAACATAGCTTCTTCAAATGTAGGTCAGCTACCATAAATCTCTTCTGTATTACCCAATACATAACAAACACACTCCATAATAATTCTTAAGTCGATGTCATTTATTATACAGATTATTCCAAGGCCTTCGATAAGCTTGACTGGTATATTACTTAGTAAATTAAATGTCTTCGGCTTCTCAGGAAACTTGAATAATTTTGTCACTTCCTATATGAAAAACTACTCCCTCTATTTAGAGTGCTATGGTCAGAATTCAGTAATATTCGTCTCAACATCAGGCGTTCCACAAGGTTCTGTTTTGGGACTACTCTTTTTCAACCTATTCATAAATAAATATATAAATGTGTCATAGCACCTCATTTTGATTATTGTAGCATCATCTTATTTTTTCTCAATAATGAACAAATTAATATCTTACAAAAATAACAAAATAACTATAAGCTATAAGGGCGAAATCAAACTGTAATAGGCGAACACCAATTAAGGAAATGTTTAATACCCTATAATTGATGTCAGTTAGACAAAGAATGAATTACAACATGTTAATCTTTATATATATATATATATATATATATATATATATATATATATATAATATATTCTACTGTACGTGGGTTGTCACTGAACTCCTCCTAAACGGCTGGACCGATTTGAATGAATTCTTTTGTATGCATTTGGGTGGCGCCCTGGATGGTTTAGATTCACAAATCATCCCCTTAATTTTTTTTTTATTTGTTGTTTTTATTTTTTTATGATACAGCATTCAAAAATACATAAAAAGCTAAATTTTGACCCTTCAACGATCAACCCCTATTTTTTTGGCAAGATTTTTATTTTTATTTTGTCATGACTTAGAATTAAAAAATCATATTACTCTTAATTTTCACCCTTCTACGATCAACCCCTATTATGTATGTTTTTTTATTTTATAGAAAAAACGGGATAACACTTTGGTGGGTTTTTAAATCCTAACCTCACTTTTCAACTCTGGCGAACCAATACGGTCGAAATTCCCGTACTCGGCGGTTATTGAGGGTCACAATTGCCTGATGTTTTCCAAAAAAATACATTATTTTACCCTTTTTTAGGCATTTAAATCACTTTCAGCAAACTGTTTTATTGTTTTTGAGTTAACGAAGAATTTTATAATTCATTTTTTCAACACTTTGGGGTTCATACGGCACTTTAAACTACTGAATTTCCCGAAATTCTTGGAGCATATTGAAGCTCTACCAACTACCAACTAAATGGCATTCAAATTATTCAATGCCTTACTTGAAAAACTGAGGTTTTCTAACATGCTGAAAAAGGTATATTTGAATTCAAATATCAAATCACTGAATATAGTGAGTTTAAAAACCCTTATCCCATCAATTTTGCCTTTCCTATTTCCCTATATTGATTGCGTTGACATTTAATTCTGCCAGGACCAAGTGTAGTTGTCACACATACTCGTAAAAGAAATAGAGATAGAGAGAGAAGAGAGAGAGAGAAAACCGCATTTTTTACCAGTCAACACCTGCTGTAAGCCGCGTAAAGGTACTTCGTTTCAACAAGAGAATAAACTGCACGAATGATTGTGCGATTTTACTAAATGCCTTAGAGTAAATACTTGGTTCACCCCAAACCACTTGAAGGTGAGGTAGGTCTTGAAGGGGCTTTCTTGTCCCTTGTAGATCTTTCTAATATTTGGATTTTTTGTATTCTCCTTTTAGTTTTCCTAATATCGAATTATTGCTAATCTCTCAAAAGAGTTCAGGTCTTAAAAATGGTATTTAAACCCTTTTCTGTCAGTGTTCATCTTCTATTTAATTCCCTCCACTCCAGAGTGCCTGGGTCGGAATCCACAGTCCAGCCGTTTAGTTTTTCCAAGCTGAATTGATGGCTGCTTGACTATCATACAAAATGATGATCTCTTTTCTGCGGGTAGTTTCTATCAATGTTGAAGTGGCAACATTTTTTGATAGAGCTTGAAAAATACATTACATGCATTCGACCTAAATCCTCTTTGCCAAATGATCCTGTCGCCAACATCCACAATACCCCATATACCGGAATTAATGTCCAAGCCGCTGCCAAATTCACCTGTCGCAAGTAATACACCTCACCTTTTCTTCTGACAAAAAACAATCAGAGATACTTCGAGAGCAACCGCAATTTCCAGATCTATTTTTAGGCCCCGTCCCCTCGATGAATCATTTCGACGGACGGCTAAATTTAGGGCTCGTAGTTTATTAGCCAAAAACTATTTTTTTCTGTTCCTGTTTTAATAGGGCATGTCCTCCACCCACCGGTCGCACTTTGTCCGTTGATATAAACAAATGCGTAAAATTAGAAAAACTCGAAATATGTCGTTAAATGATTAAAATAGCTGTCGCCGAATTGAGTAAATCTGGAGCTAGTTGCGTTACGGTGTGATTAGATTTGTTATATAATATTGGCACATGGAGAAGGGGAGATCGAATAAACTTTTGTATTGTTCGAGCAGTGTTGCGATCCATTCCAAAAATACTGAGAGGCTTTGACTCATTCAATTCTCAATATCGCTTCCAGGCTCTTGACTTGGTTTCAAGATCTTGTCCTGAATGCAAGTCCAGAAGTTTAATGTCAAGAATCAAGCTTCTCTTACATCTGGCAATATTGCAGATGTCCCGAAGAATTCTTTCGGATATTTTCTACAATACTAAAATTCTTTCTCGGTTTTTTTGACTTTATCCTATTAGATAAAGAGTTGGCTACGAAAATTAAAAATGTTAAGGTACAATGATTTTTTTATAATAAAATTATGGTTTAAAAAAACTAAAAAAATACGCTTATATCGCAATACCGGCAAAAAGATTGGGAATAATAAGAATAAAGTCATTGACCAAAAAATGTTCTCTCATGTATTAAAAGCGTGCTTTACTCACTTTTCATAATGATAATAAGATAACTGATATCAAGCACCCCACGCTGTTTTTACATAGGAGAACATTTTTTGGTCAATTTTTATTATTCTCAACTTTTTAGCCCGTATTGCTATATAAGCGTGTTTTTTAGTTTTTTTAAACTCTAATTTCATTCAAAAGCTAATGGTTAGTGATCTAGGATCAATGTTTTGATTGTGGTTTAGTTGGGATTGGGATCAAACTGGATTGAAGAAAAAAAATGTTTTCTTGCCGACGTTTCGAATTAATTTAATTCCTCCTCAGGGCTCTGTAACAATGGTTCCTCAAATAGTGAGAAAAGTTTTGTTTTTTAATTATTATTTATTTATTGAACTTGTCACGATGTACTTAAAATTTATGTTAAAATGTTAAGAAAAGTAATCACCAAAAAGTAGTTATTTCCGAGTTGAAATCCTTAAAATTTAATAACATATTCAGACGTTATATATACACAGAAAACGAAACTCCAACGGGCACAATGTTGCTTGTATACTGACGGAACGAAAATGAAATACTGAGAAGAAACTAAGATTAAAAATAATTCACAAAAAATATACAGTGACTAAAGGAACAATGTCAATGTTTTTATTATTGATAAGGAGGACAGGTGTCGGCGAAACAAACAAAATTACTAATCAATAATAAAAACATCGGCATTGTTTTTTTATTCACTGTATATTTTTTGTGAATTGTTTCTTTCAATCTTAGTTTCTTCTCAGTATTTCATTTTCGTTCCGTCAGTATACAAGCAACATTGTGCCCGTTGGAGTTTCGTTTTCTATATATCTATCATGTCTGAATATGTTTTTAAATTTCAAGGATTTTAACTCGGAAATAACTACTTTTTAATGAGTACTTTTCTTAATATTACAACATATATTTTAAGTACAAAAATACTCGTGACAAGTATAATAAATAAATAATAATTGAAAAATAAAACCTTTTTCACTATTTGAGGAACCGTTGTTACAGAGCCCTGAGGATGAATTAAATTAATTCAAAACGTCGGCAAGAAACAACAGTTTTTTCTTCAATCCATATTGAACCCAATCCCATTTAAACCACAACCAAAATAATTTTATTTTTGGTTTTTTAGTCCATATTGCTACAAAAGACCAAAGGAGACTCGATTGATTCATCCACATCAAATCATCAAATCAAAGTATACTTCATTGTCAAAAGATGAAATCTCGTGGACAAAGCAATAATAAAGAAGTTTAGAAACAACACAGAAAAGTCAGCAGAATCAACACAGGAATATCAAAAAATCAAGTTTTTTCGTGAATATATCCATAGACTTTTTTTCAAATTGAAAGTAATTCTCGGAAAAAAGCCACAGTACATACACACTACAGTACATCCAACATTTACATAAAACTGCTCCTCTTCGTAAACTACTTTGAATCATATGTCGAATGACCTGTCCCATGCCACAATGACTATTTGAAATAGAATTCCTATTTTTTCAGCATAATTTTTATTTTTATCTTATCAAATGTACGGTTCGGATTAAATTTTGATATTTAGGTTTTTTCGTGAATATATCCATAGATTTTTTTTCAAATTGAAAATAACTTTCGGAAAAAAGCCGACAAATACACAGTACACAGTACAGTACCACTTTGAATCACATGTCAAATGACCTGTCACATGCCACAATGACTATTTGAAATAGACGTAAAGGGAAAACATATTATTTTGTAATTCAAATACTTTTCCTTGTTGGTATTTCATATTCAGCTGCCCTTTCATATTATTTTTAGTTGTATTTGGTATTCATCTTTCCAACATATTGGAAATATCTTTCAACAAGATTTCAAAATACTTTTCCAGTGTTTGGAGACTGGCAGGTATCACCTACATGGATATTTTCCAAATATTCACGTATAATAAATATCCCAACTGCAAAATTACTGTCGGAGACTTTCGAAGGAAGCTTTTATTCAAAATATTGTCAACGATACTAATATTATCATCGCCCTGAAATAAAGTATCTCTAGTCTGGTCATGTGTGTAGGTAGTTTCCAGCCAAAAGAGTAGTCGCAACCAGCTTGTGATTGCATCAGATGATGTCTTGCTTTCCTTGAGAAAAACATAATCCAGGATCAATATTTTCACTCCACTCAATTATGCGAAAGATACATGGGATCATCAGTAATCAAAATATATACTCATCTTGAAGGATAATCAATTCATCAAGTAGAAATACATGTTAATGCTAATCGCTCGTAATTGAATGTTTTTAATCATCACAACACATGCAAGATTAATCCGTATACAGTGTGTTCTCGTCTTTTTATACGTATGTAGCTAACACTTCTTTCTTAAGAGAAAATGAATTCTGTAATTAATTTCTGTCATCCTTCCAGGTATATGGTCCCCAGGTCAAAAGCTAGACTCACCAAAGGATCTGAACTTGAGAGAGGGGGGAAGGGAAAGAAAACAACAGGATGAAGCCATTCCCCCAGTTTGGGCCCCAAAGAGTGCCAATACCAGCCCTACTGTTGAAAGAAAGGAATTCAAACCAGTGACTTTCCAATCTCCGGTACTGGGGAGAAAAACTAGGACGCAATCGGAGGTAACTATAATTGCTTTTCCCCACTTTTTTTGTATTGAACGATTTGATTTTTCGCTTTTTCACGCGACATTCTTACCATGAGAATTTTGTATGCCTCAATTTGTTGATGATATGGAAAGCTCCAGAGTCAACTTCTGATTGATTTCGTCATGTCTAGTTCTGGGATCGTTATATTAGTAATAGTTTGATCGGATTTTCAGGAGGAGACACAAGCTTGGTTCTCGGTTGAACTTCACCGGTCATACGATTTCCATTTCAGAATAATTTTCAGTTCTTTATTCATAGTTTTCATAAGCCTATTTCCTGTAAATCGAATTTCCTGAGATGTCATAGACGATTCACTGTCAAGTGTGCAGTCTAAAAAAATGCTTTTGATACAGGATATCGTGGCCATTCAAAAAATGAAACAAAAACACAAGAAGTAGATGACTTTATATTATTCAATAGTGGAGGAGAGAATTGGTGACATGGAACAAAATTTAAGCCATTATTAATAGAATTCGAGGTGATAACAGATCGATTGGAAAGGAAAATATCAAAAAATAAAATAAACAAACATCAAGTGAAGATGAAAATATAGAAGTACAATAAAAATTGTATATAGAGCATGAAGAAATATCAAAGTACGATTCAAATATAGTCCTAGGAGTGAAAATTGGCAAACTAGCTATCTACCAACAAATAAAAGGCAAACATAGTAAATGACGAAGCTAATGAGAACGGACAACTACTCATAGGTTCTGAAAAAAATTATGATCATCACAAGCACTCAATTCCCAGGGGCAAAATATAAAAGCACCTGGATATCTCCATATGGGAATTACACAAACCAAATTCATATGTAAATAGAAAAAAAGAGGTCTTATAGAGGATCCGATGCCGATACTGATGACTTTTTAGTAGGTATTGGGATGAAACAAGAAATATCAGTTATGAAAAATCGCATACATAAAAATGATAACAACAACAACAAAACATATTTCAAACAGGAGAAAACAATAGACAGTATAGAAACAATCTGAAAACACATTCGGCTCAAATATATGAGACCAAAGATATGGGAGAAATATGACAGAAGAGTCAAAATGCAACTATACAGTTCTTCTCAAAAGTCCCCTCCCCCCCTCTTATTTTTGGAACGATTATACATAAACAAGTGAAATTTGGAAACTGAATATTAAAGGTTGTAAACTTCCCTACTAGTGATGATAGATGACGAAACCGTCAAAGATGACGTCACAAGGCCATTGTGACCAATAATTTTAAAATTTTGTTTGTGTTTATGGCAGTTTTAATGGCTCATTAGTAAACATTAAAATTTCAATTCCATTCAGTATGATATTAATTACAGATTTAAGAATCAGTATCTACTTAAAAAAATTGCTCGAAGTGACCTCCATTTACTTCCTGGCAGTGAAATATCCTATTTTTAAACTCTTCTCGTACTTTTGCAAATGTGTCTGCGGAAACAGCCTCACATTCTGCAACAATACGTTGTTTCAAAACGTCAATATTGTCAGGTTCAGTGGCGTAAACCTTCGATTCAAGGTACCCCCACAGAAAAAAATCCAAAGGTGTGAGGTCCGGTGATCTAGCTGGCCATTCCGTTGAACCTCGTTATCCAATCCAACATCCAAATACCGTCTTACTGCACCGTAATAGTGTGGAGGAGCACCATCCTGTTGGAATGTAATTTTCAAATTGCCGAATTCATCGAGATTATCTTCCAAAATTACAAGGATTAATGGTTCTATTGCGTTTTGCAACAGCTCCAGATACCTCACCAGTTAAATTAGTATTTAAAAAAAGAGGCCCAACGATGTGGTTTCCCAGGATACCTGCCCAAACATTCACCTTCTGGGAAAATTGGGCATGTGTTTCACGAAACAGGTGAGGATTTGCGTCACTCCAATACCTCACATTCTGTGTATTTACATTTCCATTTAGATAAAAGTACTTTCGTCACTGAAACAAATTGTTTTGACATAGTCTGGCTGTTGGTTGATTTTAGTTTCCATATTTTCACAAAATTCTAGTCTTCGGTCTGGGTCGTCGTCTGAGAGTTGATGAACCATTTTTAATTTGTATGGATGAAATTTGTTTTTTTTCAACACCCTGTGTACTGTACTTCGACTGACTTTATAGGTAGATGCAACGTGAGTTGTTGAAGAAGTAGGATTAACTATTACTTCTGCCAGTATATCAATTTTATTCTCATCAGAAATTTGTGGTCTGCCAGATCGTTTCGCACCATTAGTACTAGCCGTTCTTTCAAACTTACGAAGGAGCTCCCTTAAATAAGTCCTCGAAACAGGGCGATCGGGAAACCTCTCATTGAAAATGCGTTCTGCTGCATGAATATTTTGTCCAGTTTCACCAAGAATTAGGATCGCTGCTACTTTATCACCTAAAGCACGTACCATTTCGCTTCTTGGAGCACTTAAACGTTCTGCTCACAACAGTTTAACAAATTATTAAAATGTACAAAAATATTAAAAGTACCAAAAGCTGCTAAAACAGTTGAACGTTCGATCAACAATACACAAATTATTAAATGTACAAAAACTTGGACAATTACAAAACCGTCGAATTAGGGAGACTAACAAAAACGTCAGCTTATTTGACAACTATCCAGAGGCGGAGCTTGAATTTGGAATTTTAGTATTAACTGAGTTAATTCATCACAGCTTTGCGTTTTTTGAAAGCGAGTTGCCAAAACCGCCATAAACACAAACAAAATTAGTATCATTGAATAGGTTTTTTCGATACCTTTTAAAAGAGGTGTCGCTTGCCGTAGGGTTCCATTTAAAATTATTGGTCACAATGGCCTTGTGACGTCATCTTTGACGATTTCGTCATCTATCATCACTAGTAGGGAAGTTTACAACCTTTAATATTCAGTTTCCAAATTTCACTTGTTTATGTTTAATCGTTCCAAAAATAAAAGGGGGGGAGGGACTTTTGAGAAGCTCTGTAGTTATTAGGAACAAACATCACCTCGTAGAGGATCTAAAATAGAATTACGAAAAAACATTGAATGTTACAAAGGGTTTGAAAAGTACGAATAGGCTACCACCCAAGAACTCAAAGAAATGAAGGAAGAGGACTAACAAGGGAAGAAACTCATCGCACGATTGATAGAATATTCTGAAGAACTATTGAACGAAGAAGAGATCATAAATGTCATTTATGGTCAAGACCTGGAATCAGACGAAGGAAATTGTTCGATTGAAATATTACGAACATTCTTAGATACACAGTCACTGATCCACGTTGTATTTCGTCTTAAATATTACACATTGTAAATAACTCTAAACAAAGGCATCTTTGAAACAAAAAACGTGTATCATATAATCCTATCCATATACAGTCAACAAAAACTCTAAAACAGAAATAAAGAAGTAGAATAAATAACTTCATATGTATGCAAAAATTATTAGTGTGGAACTAAGAAACTATATCAGAAACTGAAGGCGTTGCATTTCAACCTAAAATCACAAATATATCTTACCTCAAAGAATTTAGTTTTTATGGATACATATCAAACTATTTTTTACAGAATCTCGGCTCGGAACATCCATCTTCAGGGCCACCTTGGAAAATTCCCGACTATAGCAGCGATACAGGACTGGGTCGAACAGGTTCAGACAGAAGGATACCCACCAGTTTTTCTTCCCCTGCTTCTGGATTTTCAGAATTATCCGTGTCCACACGTCTTCCAAAAGCCCAAAATCCCACCATAACTTTACTACAGAAAGCTAGAGGTGAGGTTATTATAATTGTCACGAACATATTTTCAATTTTGCACGTAGGTACAAAATAACTGTCTATGAATTTGTATCCATAATAATATTCTTTAATTTAATAATTTGTCCACTATGCCACAAAATTCCTTTCTTTCATTATATGTATTTCGGACGCAATATTTCCACTCTCACATTATTTATTTAGCTAAATCTTATCAGTGGTTAGATATCATCCGCTTGAATCTGCTACTGAAATCGTCAAATAACGATGAAGTTGAGTGTCAGGTAATGGCTCTCGACGGCCAGTGATAAGTACGTTTGATTTTCGATTGATTTTCTAACATGAATATTAAATTGTGGAAGGAAAGGATTCACGAGTGTGTGGATTCCTATGTCCTCGAATGGCTCAGTTGGTAGAGCGTATGGCTAGAGATCATAAGGTCGTGGGTTCGACTCTTTAATTCAATAATTTGTCCACTATGCCACAAAATTCCCTTCTTTCATAATAATACAGTTTTTCAAAGAATAAATTACTGAGTGTTCATAAAAAAAAATTAATGCAAGCTGTAGTTAATATATTATATATTTGGAAAGATAATTGTTTGTAAATTCCTTCAAAATAAATCCTTTCAAATATCGTGAAGTGAACTGTTCCGAAGTATCCAATTCACAACCTATCATGTAATGACATTTTCCATATTGAATTCAAAAATAAACTAATTTATATCAATGACATATCGGAAGTCTTACTTTGATAGTGACGACTCCTTTGTAATCCCAATTTATTTGAAAAGTAACGAAATGAAATCCGGAAATTATCGACCTATCTCTGTCATAACAGATTTCCAAAAACTAGTCAAGAGTAGATCGATTGACTTCTTGGAAAAGTTTGAACTGATTTCAAATAAACAATATGGCTTCCGTCAAGGTTAATTTACTCAGGATTCAATTGTCAACTTGATATCGGAAATCCATAAATTGGTTGTAAGATGGGAAAGCTGTCTTATGCATTTTCCCGGATCTCTCAAAGACATTTGATACCGCGTACCATGATTGACTGTTAGATGCCCTTGAGGATGCAGAAATACCAGGGACTGCATGGAAATTATTCAAATACTATTTAAATGACACGAAACAATCGCTTCGACTAAAAATAATATCAATAATAAACAAATGTTTCTCGTGGTATTCCACAAAGCACAGTTCTGGGCCTCTCTCCATTTATATTATATTTGAATATCTTACTCACCCTGGAGAGTCTAAGACATCTCTTCGGCTTTGCTGATGTCTTTGTGATGCTTTTTACAGGCAGCTGTTGGGCTAACCTGAAAAATAAAGTGGAGTCAGACGAAAGTGAATTGTGTGAGCCCAATATGCTCTGAAAATAGCATATTTAGTTAGTTGAGTCATAGATATTCAACCGTGAATTACGAAAAGACCAGATGTATGCCCTTCACATATAAAAATAACTTACCCCTATGTGAGGAACTGAAGATTTCAAATGATGATAAAATAATTGAATCTGGAGAAACAATCAAATATTTAGGAATAAAACTGGATAGGCACTCGAGATTTGCCCAGAAAAACCTATCAAATAACTTACGGCGAATAATATTTAGGTTTCAATACTTCAAAAGAAATCGTTAATGACGGATGTCACTAAAAAACTAGTTTTGCTGCAAAATGTATCCCTAAAGATGAGATACAACAAAGATCCTAGCTTCCCAATAAACCAAATTCCCAAAGAGTCTGGATGTTGTGATTTGCGACTATCTTTCCATAACTTTGTTTTTGAAATATTTACAAATATGAATACATTGAATTTCCTAGAACATAAACATTCGACCAGACAAAAATAAAATTTGAATGTCAGAACCGTTATATCAAAGGAAGGCAAGAGTCAACGATGCTATTCCTAGCTGTTTTTAAGAGCTTATAATTGAAATAAAAATGATTAAAAAATATTTTCAAGACCAGCTAGTCTACTACTAATGCACTAAAAAGGAAAACAATTTCTGTCTCAAAAAAATTTTAATCATTTTTACTGAATTCTCTCTAGTTATTCATGAAATCCTTCTCTTATTGAATTCTGACAAAAACTGATAATCTCCGACCCCAAAAAAACCCTCCTACCAATTACGAATGGAATCGGGCCATAATCACAAAACTCGTCGCCATCTTGAATTCATGGATTTTGACAAAAAACATGATCTCCGACCCCAAAAACCCTCACATACCAATTTTTATTGGAATCGGGCTATAACCACGAAATTCGTCGCCATATTGGAGTTGCCATTTGAATTTAAGAATTTTGACAAAAAATTCGTGATCTCTTTCCCCGAAAAATCCCACATACCAATTTTGAATAGAATCGAACAATACTCACAAAACTCGTCCGCCATATTGGAGCCGCCATTTTGTTTTTTCTTCAGCAAAAATTCCATAATGCATTGTCACCGGAATTATTAACACCTGCCGAATTTCACGTTAATCATACCACCAAAAGTGGGTCAAATTACACTTGTTAGATTTGATTACCTACAGACAGACATCGGGACAGGTGAAACCAAATAAAAGCTTGTAAAAACTACTGATGATTTCAAATTCAGTTGTTTACACAATGTAATTGGTACTATGAAATTTGTTTTGCTTTTTTTGTTCCCACCAAATCTATCTTTTCAGTTTTTAATCTGAAGATGACAAAAACCATGTTGAAACTTTGTTGAAAGGAATTATACAAATTGACTGAATCAGACCTTTATTCCGAGAAATTTAAGAAAATAAATATATGTGGTCAAGAAACTAAGGAATATATATATATATATATATATATATATATATCTATATATATATATGTATATATATATATATATATAATCTACGAAACTATCTTGAGGATGCATTCAAAATAACTGGGCTGGGTTGAAGAATACTGTTTGTTATATAGTCTTCTGTTCCTCATAGACGCTAACTTGGTGTTGATGTTGGCCCATTTCTTTAAAAGTACAACAGTAAGGTGACCAAACTGTTCTCCGATGTTCCCGAAAAACCCCATGTCTGTAATGATATAGAAGGGTAGTCTTGACTGACTAGTTGAAGAAAAAAATCTACGAAACTATCTTGAGGATGCAGTTAAAATAACTGGAATGGGTTAAATAATACTCTTTGTTATATGGTCTTCTGTTCCTCATAGACGCTAACTTGGTGTTGATGTTGGCCCATTTCTTCAAAAGTACAACAGTAAGGTGACCAAACTGTTCTCCGATGTTTCCGTAAAACCCCATGTCTGTAATGATATAGAAGGGTAGTCTTGACTGACTAGTTGAAGAAAAAAATCTACGAAACTATCTTGAGGATGCAGTCAAAATAACTGGGCTGGGTTGAAGAATACTCTTTGTTATATGGTCTTCTGTTCCTCATAGACGCTAACTTGGTGTTGATGTTGGCCCATTTCTTGAAAAGTACAACAGTAAGGTAACCAAACTGTTCTCCGATGTTCTCGAAAAACCCCATGTCTGTAATGATATAGAAGGGTAGTCTTGACTGACTAGTTGAAGAAAAAAATCTACGAAACTATCTTGAGGATGCAGTCAAAATAACATCGGAGAACAGTTTGGTCACCTTACTGTTGTACTATTCAAGAAATGGGCCAACATCAACACCAAGTTAGCGTCTATGAGGAACAGAAGACCATATAACAAAGAGTATTCTTTAACCCAGCCCAGTTATTTTGACTGCATCCTCAAGATAGTTTCGTAGATTTTTTTCTTCAACTAGTCAGTCAAAACTCATTTAAAATGGAACCACCCCTATAGAACACGCATTTTTCAGTCAATCTCAAAAAATTTATTATTGAATATCAAGTATCAAAAACTGTATCTTGACACAAATTTTCATAACTTTAGTTTCATTTCCAAGGCACTCTATGGTTTTTTTTCTTCGTCAAAAACGGCAAAAGTTCATTAGAAAATTTTTGTTTCGAAATTTGACTACACCACTAGATTCGTAGTCGTTATAAATGAAAACCATCAGAATTTAATAAAGAAATATTGGTTAACAACGAAGTTACAACAACAAAGTACTCGATTATAATTTTTATTTAGATTATAGACATATTTGAAATCTGACAACACTGCCGATACAATGTGGAACACCAGTGAATTTGTACAGCGAAAATCCGAAGTCAATAGCTCATTCCGTTCTACAGTTATAAATCCTGAAAGTATGGTAATGAGAGCGATTTGTGATGGACACGATTTTGTAATAAAAATCTGACTACGCCAATGGATTTGTAAATTATATTCCCTTAGAATCATTTATTTAAGTGTAGATTATAAGTGTATTCGAAAATAACAGAAAATTAAAAATTCATTTTCAAGTTATGCAGTAGCATTCTTCCATAGCCGATAAAAACGAAATGAACCCAACCAAGTTTTAAAGAATCACAATTATTTATTCAATAATAAAACAGAAAGCAGGACAAAAAATTTTCCTTCTAAATCCTGCAAAACTCAACTAAACAAGCTTTTAGAGAAGTATCACTAATTTGAGGAAAGCTGAACTAATATATTAGGCATAGGTATTGTACTAAATCAATAGTAGGGTGTGATTTTCGGAAATACGATTAATAATTATCATTATTAACATTGGAATTATTTTCATTTTCAGAAGGGCAACTTCCTAGAGGAGCCCATTACATTGAACAGGAACAAAGGCAATATAGGCCCAGGAACGACAGACCTCCAATAGCTAGTCCGGGCGAGATTTGTAAGAGCTAGTTTTGGATATCCGCTATTTATGTCCATTTTTCATTTTTACAATCAATAGACTGCGATTGTTATCTCCAATATACAGGATGTAATCTAACCTCTTGCACATCCGTGAATGACGAGTGTATAATGCCATTTTATAACGAATGATAGTGGTAAAAAATGTGGAAAAAAAATTGAAACATGTTTTGTTTTTTGTAAAATTCGACAAAATTTTGTGTAGCGCCGCTTGCCTAATTTCAGGTGACCTGTTCAGAAAAATTTTGCAATTACCGAATGCAATAAATATTTTACTCGACATTTGAATAATGTAGAATGTTGAACTGAGTGTGTGGTAAATGTACACATTGCATGCTGCCTGAGATAAATACTCAATTTCAAAGTGAAGAAAACAACTAACCTTGTTATATCCAAACTGGTGATGGAGTCAGAACTAGTTGACTTCATACTCTGCTTTGAGGCACTTATCATAATTATCATAGTCACTTGTAAGAAATAAACGACACAAACAGTATTGAAATGGAAAACATTGCAATTGAATGTTGTTTTGAAAAATAATATCACGACCATTGTAGTGATTCTGACATTCCGAACACGTGAACTGAATTCTCGTGCACATCGCGTACTGTTTTCTGATTGATTGCTAATTAGAAAACACTAGTAGAATCTAACAAATTTTCGTTCTTAGACAGCTTTGTAAACCGTGCATGGGATAATCTTGCTTGGCAACAGTGTTCAGTTCACATGTTCGGAATGTTTGAATCACCACAATAGTCGTGATATTATTTTTCAAAACAATATTCAATTGCGAATGTTTCCCTTTTCAATAGTATTTGTGTCGTTTCTTTCGTACATGTGACTGCGATGATTATTGATAAGTGCCTCAAAGCAGAGAATGAAGTCAACTAGTTCTGACTTTATCACCAGTTTGGATATAACAAGGTTAGTTGATTTCTTCACTTTGAAATTGAATATTATCTCAGGCAGCCTGCAATGTATACATTCACCACACAATCAGTTCAACATTCTACATTATTCAAATGTCGAGTTAAATGTTTATTGCATTCGGCAATTGCCAAAGTTTTCCTCTGAGTAGGTCACCTGAAATTAGGCGGGTGGCGCTACCCAAAATTTTGTCAATTTTACAAAGAACAAAACATGTTTTCAAAAGTTTTTTTTCAGATTTTTAAACACTGTAATTCATTATAAAATGACATTATACACTCGTCATGCACGGGTTTGCAAGAGATTAGAATACATCCTGTATATCCATTCAGCCAAAGCTCAACTAATCTCTTTATTTATTCACAAGCCAAATGACAATGATTTATGGATGAAGATGATTCCTGATATACAGAAATAGGTCATGCAAGCAATTTAAACTTGATACTAAAAGTACAAATATTGAATCCTTTTGACATCATCAAATACCTCATTCGAAATTTATTTGCTCTACCTGCATACAGAACATACAGAACTTTAAACAAATACAAAATTCGAGTTCGCCTATTCAAATTGAATGCTGAACTATTCTATGCTTGAGGCCATTCCAACTCATTTGTTCAAGAATTTGGGGTTAATCATATGACCATGACAATATTTATGATCATTGTTTCATTGAAATATTGAATATGCGTTTCTTAGTTTCAATAAAACTAATAACAAGCAGTAACACACTCTGTATTAGAAATTTGGGACCAGGTTAATTGGCTTATCGATCATTTTTTTACTATAATCTTTACAATTTCCAATGTAATCTTTTTTTCATCGGATATAAAACTGATAGCAATACTATTTTCAGTATATCAAATGAAAAACGAATACACGAGCGAATCCGAAAGCGAAAAACCGCGAAAAATGGCCGATTTAGGCCCGAGGAAGTTCGATGGCATCGGCCCAGTGACAAAGGATGGAATGCCTCTGATTCTTAGATCTGTGAGTATTGATGAATTTCTCGCAATATTTCATATGGCGTCAATGAAAAAATATTTAAATCAAGTCGATAGATAAGAAGTTATCAATTTCAATTTTTATCAATTCCAATCCAGTAATGAAATCGAGTATAAGAAAAATGGTTAGGATATTCTAGGTTGAAAATAGGTTGCCATTTGCTGTTTTTTTTTTCCGAAATAGTACTTTTAATTCTAGCGATACGCTTGGTAGTTGAATCCAGCACTAGTTTTTATTACAATGTTATTGCCAAGTGTAAGAATCAGCTTTGATTTTTTTAGTTAATTTAATGACTGATTGGTTCGGCTAGAAATAGATGAAAATCCCATGAAAATCTGAAATAAGGAAAAGCCATATACAGGGTGTCCCACGACGATTAAGACAGGGAATATCTCGGAAGGAACTCCAGAATAATGGAGAATTGTAATTTTGGGGTTGTAAATTAAAGCAATTGGTGCATCTGTTTTCGATATTATGTTACCCAATGAGCTCTTTATTTTCGGTCACGTGACATCAGATTCACAATTATTAACGAGACAACGTGTATATTATGGCATTTCTATGTTCCTCCCGATGAAACGATTCCAACAAACCATCACACTTGTGGTCTAAAACGATTAATTTAAGAACTACAGGTACTTCAATATCCTTGGGCCCACGACAATTTGTTAATAAAATATTAATGATTATTATAACTTTGCCTTGTTTCACTCATCACAAAAAATATAGGACTGCCCAAATGTACAGGGTGACCCTGAACTCAAATAATTTGGCAATTGCTCGTTTCAGACGTTCGTCGTAATCGTAGGCCCAAGGATATTGAAGTACCTGTAGTTCTTGAATTGATCGTTTTAGACCACAAGTGTGATCGTTTGTTGGAATCGTTTTATCGGGAGGAACATTGAAATGCCAAAATATACACATTGTCCCATTAATAATTGTGAATCTAATGTCACGTGACCGAAAACAAAAAGCTCATTGGGTAACATAATATCAAAAACAGATGCACCAATTGCTTTAATTTACAACCCCAAAATTACAATTCTCTACTATCATCGAGTTCCGAGATATTCCCTGTCTTAATCGTCGTGGGACACCCTGTATAAACAAGGTGAAGTTGATAAAGTACAGGTGTTGTCATCTCAATTTTAACCCCCAATAACGAAGTTATATTTTTAGGAACTCAAAGACCAAAATCAATCCAAATGGTACAAAAGGATGTATGACACAATCCATAAACAGAAGCCACACAGCGGTGAGTTTTTTTTTGTTATCATTATCATAAAAAATAATCACTATACCGGGTGTCCATGGATTTACTGCGTTGAAAAGGGGGTTTCAGTCTTTCTTTTTAGTGCTAACGAAACAAAATTTGTTGGGTTCGATCGATGTATCTCCATACGAAGCAAATTTTCGGATAACTTTCATATTTTTACCACCTGCGGTTCCATCTGAAATAGACTTTCTTTGGAATGTCGAGTGGAAGCCAGTATATTTTGATATTTTTGGATTCAACAGGAAATCTTGAGGGCGTTAGTATTGTTTTCATGAAAAAATCAAGAAGTACTAAGTAATTCAATTTACTCAAAGTTTCCTGAAAATTCCAAAAATATCAAAATAATATATGTTTGGAATTTAAAAGGAATTATTAAAAAATATTTTCAAGACCAACTTTCATATGAATGCATTGAAAAGGAAAACAATTTTTTATTCGCGGCAAGCTTCTGAATCTCTTACGCACAGAAAAAATTAAAAATATATGTTTTACTTTTTTTTTGTAAAAAAGCTTGTCTTATATTTTCATCATTTTTATTCAATTCTTTTTAGTCCTTCATGAAATCCGTTATCTTATTGAGAATCTCCGACCCAAAAAAAACACTTATCAACTTGGAATAACAAAACACGTTGGAGCCGCCATCTTGATTCCTTGAATTTTGACAAAAACATCATGATGTCCGACCCCAAAAACCTCCACACACCAATTCTGAATGAAATCGTGCTACAATCACAAAACTCGTCGCAGTCTTGGAGCCGCTATCTAGAATTCGTGGATTTTGACAAAAAAAATTATGATCTCTGTCCCCAGAAAACCCTCACATAATAATTTTGAATGGAATCTTATCATAATCACAAAACTCGTCCGCCATATTGGAGCCGCCATTTTTTTTTTTTTCGGAGTTATGACCACCTGCCAAATTTCACGTTATTCGGTATTCGTTATTAGATGTGGGTCAAAATACAAGATTTGTACTAAACATACATACATATTAACATACATAAAAAATAAATAAAGCTTTTAATAAATAACTTTTTAACAAAAAATTAAACCGACGAAATACGGAACTGGAAAGTAAGAAATAAAATAAACCTTCTTAGTCTCAATAACTAAGCTCCTAAACTAATGTAAGTAACTAATTTTGCGTCGGCGCCAAACAAACGAGCAAATGAATTAGATAAGGCGTAAAATGATGGCATCGAGTTGCGCGGTTACATTCTGATAATTTTTTTGAAGTAATTCAATGATCTTTGTTTATTGTTCGTTTGGCGCCGACTCAAAATTAGTTACTTACATTAGTTCAGGAGCTTAGTTATTGAGACTGAGAAGGTTTATTTTATTTTTTACTTTTCAGTTCCGTATTTCGTCGGTTTAATTTTTTGTTAATAAGTTATTATTTTTAGATTTTTTGTGGCTGAAATCTACTTAATTACTACCTACTTGTATTTTGATTACTTCCAAAATACTTACGTACCCACCTTACTTCAACTATTACCAGTTAAATAATATGATTATCTACTTTTACTATACCGTGTGTAACAGGATCATGGTACACCCCCCCGTATCTCCTTTAGTTTCAGAGGTCATTGATTGAAATTTGAGATATCCCATATACATTATGAGCGGCACTTTTTGACCTACAAATAATTTTTTGTTCACTTCCGGTTTCGCCGGAAGTGATACCAACTTTCGATTTTTAAATAAAACAGCCTGTATATTATTACATTTCTGAAATCTGCATAACTTTCTGAATCCAATGATACCACATAAGTGACATTTCAAACGTCAATATTTTTGATAATTCAATTTTTAGTTTTCCATTTAAGTGTGCCATGATGGTTTCGAGTTATTCCAATCCACCCGTCTAATGCTAGAAAAATCGAAATCCCGTCAAAAATACTAAATTGCGTTTTTTATGAGCAAATAAAGTTCATCATAATCGATTTTGGGGTAAAACTCAATTTTTTCAAATGGAACCATATTGGTACCATTTATTAGTACTATTAATAAGTAATTTTTTCATACATGCTAATAAAATGTGCGATACATACAATCAAAATTACATCTAAAAGAAAATAAGATAATACAATTACTTTGTTCTAATTCAATGCTAAGAAGTTACTAAGGTGGCTTTGAAATACAAAAAATGAACACAAAACATTACAACAATTGTTCGAAATGATGTCCATTAACGTCAATGCATTTCTGAACTCGCGTAGCTTCGAATGCCTGTTGAAGGTAATCAGTTACTAAGGAGGCTTTGAAAACAATGAAATTATTCATTCAGATTGTCAAATAAATAGGTATTGGTTTATCGG
Source organism: Gonioctena quinquepunctata (assembly GCA_018342105.1). Taxonomy (NCBI): domain Eukaryota; kingdom Metazoa; phylum Arthropoda; class Insecta; order Coleoptera; family Chrysomelidae; genus Gonioctena; species Gonioctena quinquepunctata. Next base: position 41,852 of record JAFIRS010002926.1, read on the forward strand.
TGTTTTTATTGTGTATTGGAAAAGTCTTTACATTTGTTGTAATGTTCATTCAAAATGCCCCACATTTATACAAGGGATGAAAAAGTGGACATGTTAATTATTTATGGGGAATGTAGAAAAAATGCCGTTACGGCTAGAAACTTTTATGCCAACCGATATCCTGATAGACAATGTCCAGCGAGAAATTATTTTAATCGTCTTGAAAATCAATTCCGAAGAGAGCCTAACCATGATCCCGAAGAAAACGTTATCATTGACGAAGGAACGGAAATTAATGTTTTAGCTCGAATAGAAGTTGATAAGACTGTTTCTTTAAGGCAAATTGGGTTTGAATTGGAAATTAGTCACCAAACGGTAAGCCGAATCTTGCACAAACATAATTATAAATCTTTCAAATATCAATTGCACCAGCACCTGTACGAAAATGATTATGAACGTAGGATGGAATATTGCAATTGGATCTTGCAGAATAATGTGCAGCCAAACAATGCTTTTTTGGGAAGGATTTTATTTTCGGACGAGTCTAGGTTTACAAATATGGGATTATTTAACCGACAAAATACAAGGTATTGGTACAAGAAAATCAAAATTTATTGAGGGAGGGTAACTTTCAAGTGCGGTTCGGTTTCAATGTTTGGCTTGGAATACTCGGTCGTAGAATCATTGGTCCAATAATATTTGAAGGACGCTTGACTGGAGATAGATACTTAGGATTTCTGCAAAATGAAATTGAGGACAGGTTAACTGAATTACCTGTCCATCTACGACAGGGAATGTTTTTCCAACAAGATGGAGCTCTTCCCCATAATTCAAGAATAGTAACTGATTACCTTGAACAGGCATTCCAAGAAAACGTAATTTCGACAAATGGTCCTGTGCGATGGCCTCCAAGGTCACCTGATTTGACACCTCTTGATTTCTTTGTTTGGGGCCATTTAAAAACATTGTCTATGCAACCGCCGTTACAACCCGCTAAGACCTGGAGTTGCGAGTAAGACGCGCAATTAATAGTATAACTGCCCAACAATTAGCGAACGTTCTTCAAGAAACAGCTATACGAGTTCAGAAGTGCATTGACGTTGATGGACAGCATTTCGAACAATTGTTGTAATGTTTTGTGTTCATTTTTTGTATTTCAAAGCCACCTTAGTAACTTCTTAGCATTAAATTAGAACAAAGTAATTGTATTATCTTATTTTCTTTTAGCTGTAATTTTGATTGTAATTATCGCACATTTCATTGGCAGGTATGAATAAATTCCTTATTAATAGTACTAATAAATGGTACCACGGTACCAATATGGTTCCACATTTGAAAAAATTGAGTTTTACCCCAAAATCGATTATGATGAACTTTATTTGCTCATAAAAAACGCAATTTAGTATTTTTGACGGGATTTCGATTTTTCTAGATTAGACGGATGAATTGAAATAAATCGGAACCATCATGGAATTAAATGGAAAATAAAAATTGAATTATCAAAAATATTGACGTTTGAAATGTCACTTATGTGGTATCATTGTATACAGAAAATCATGCAGATTTCAGAAATGTAATAATATACAGGGTGTTTCATTCAAAAATCAAAAGTTGATATCACTTCCGGCGAAACTGGAAGTGAAAAAAAAATGATTTGTATGTCAAAAAGTGCCGCTTATTATGTATATAGAATATCCCAGATTTCAATCAATTACCTCCCAAACTAAAGGAGATACGAGGGGTGTACCATGATCCTGTTACACACGGTATATTATACATTATTTTTGTTGTTCTGGTTAGTTCATTTCATTACTTTGTATATCATTCCATCCTCCCATAGAATATAATGATTGTGACGGATGTGGGAGAACAAAAATAATGACATTAGCGTTCTGTCATTGTCAACTACATATGTGTGTTCACAAGTGAAAAATCAATTATTCCCCATTTTTCTACCCGTAAGAGTGGATAATTCTATTCGAAATCCAAATATGATCAACTATGAGGTATACCCTATCTGATAGAAAAAGAATCATCCAAATCGAAGAACCCAGTACAAAGTTATGCCTGATAGAATCGGTTAACGGACCAGAATTCAGAGGGTGAGTGATCCATATCCTTCATTTTGCTACCCTTAGGGGTGGATTTCATCTTTTGAATTAAAATGGGGCCAACTTCGAAGTACACCCTATACATTGAAAAAAGAATTATCGGGATCGGACATCTCAGTAAAAAGTTATGCGTGATCATATACATAAAAAAAAAAAAAAAAATATACGCGTCGACTAGAGAACCTCCTCCTTTTTGGTTTCGTCGGTTAAAAATACGCCAAAATGTGGTTCATATGCTGTAATCAAACCCAATAAATATCGTTTCGATAGTACCAAAAAGTAGGATTGAAAAGGTGGCGCTAGTGAATCCGTTGACACCCAGTTTTTTGCAAAGGTAATTTCTTTTATTTTGTGATTATTAATACTACAATGTTGCGAAGAATGTGCGATAGATTTTCACAAGAACATACATATTTATATAGATTGTTCCCAAATGATTCTCACACATTAAATGTACTCTAATAAATAGTTTGATTTGTATTTTTTTTATTTTACAGACGAATATGTCACAGTTCGGTATAAACAGAAAAGAGGTATCTACACAACATCAAATTAATTTTTTCGCTTCTGCTAACACAGTGCTTGCTGCATACATCACCCTGTACATAACCTAATTGAAATTTCAATTACTTTTCCAAAAAACCATATTGCTGATTAGATATGAACTGACCTTTTCCGGTAAAATGGAGTGAACTAGAAACAGTCTTATCGCACGACTTGGAAATTAATGCATTTGTTTGGAGGCTTTTGTTATATATGTGAAGATTTGTCAAGTGTCGAAGCTTTGTTTTTCAGTATGTGGTTGTATTTTGTGTGACATGATTCAGTTTTCGTGAATATCGAAAGCAAGGTGAGAAAGTCAGAAAATATCCAGCAATTTTGTTTTTTCTGTACAGATCCTTCCTATTCTTGAGGAAATTTCTTCTCTCCAATTGAATTTTCAGGCTTCTATCCTAATTATAGGTTGATTTTACCTGTAGGTGTTTTTTGGTTTCGTTTGAGTTTTGGTATAGTTATTCTAATCCCAATCGTAACAGCAATAAAAATAAGAGCACTACGAGGAGTCTTCATATGCACTGCCCGGCAAATGGAAAATTTATATACTACCAGTATTTTTACTTTCAAAGCGTTCCCGGCACAATCATAAAAAAGTTCTGTCGTGTGGAGGATAATTCCTTCTCGAAACTTCTCGAATACTATACTATACGGTTAAATAAATCGAAAAAAATCACATTCAATTCACACATTGTCCATGCGGATGCAGCTGCAAAATTAATAGCTCTCGAAATAATGAGCCTTTTTCCTGAGAATAGTGTGGCAAATTTGTAGGAACAAACATCAAACCTTCTCCATTTAAGATAGTATTATTTGAGTGATACAGTTGAATTATTCGAAATAATTAGGTGAATAACATTTTTTTTTTAATAACCACAATGCCATCAACACATTGTAGTTTTGCGAACTGTACTTTGGATAATTGATATCCAGAGGAAAACGTGTTTTTTTTACCATTCGTAAAACCTCACATTGATGAGATTAGATGTTATAAATGGATCCATGCCTCGAGGAAAGTGGATTTAACAAAAGGAAAAATAAATAAATATGCTCTAAACATTTTATTGGTGGTAAAAGTCCAACTGAAGAAAATCCTGATCCAATTTCTGCAACGATTAGTAATAGCTGTTTGACTTTTCTTAAGTGTTTTTGCCACGTGACTACTCTGTACTGATGAGGGCCTTAAAGCTTGGAACCGGTATGCGGATTGTTAGGCGGACCCGACATAAATTAAACATAACCGAGCTTATCAGAAAGAAACATTTGCAATCAATATCGATTTCTATGGAAGTTTGCATGGATTTTCAGGTGAATATCAATCAACGTTCTGCGTGGTATTTGCCAGGAAAGTAGTTGTTTTTCGCCTGTGGTCTACCAATTGTGTTTCAATTTATATTGAATCCTTTGTGAAGATGACTTTGTGTACTTTATCTCTTATTTTATTCCCCTTCACTTGGCTTTTTTGTTCAATTACTACATTGTTTACGTAGTTCTTTGTAAAAATGTTTATGTATGATGTTCACATTTGCGGTACTAGATTTCTTCACATAGTAATTCTCGTACTTTCCAATGAATTATCAATCGTTCAATGACCATGCAAAGCGATACAATATAATCCAGTACTTTAATCACCAGCCATAACCTAATAACAGCTTTTTGCATTCACAAAGCATAACATTCGTCGTCCGAAATATTATTTATTATGTTGATGACACAGTTGACCCCTTTTTCAGCACAATATCCGTATACTTCCGGTTACCTGTCGGAACCGGAACCAGGGGCGTACGACAGCGATTTTACCGATTATAAATACCAAACTTTGGACAGGAGGCGACCTACAATGCAAGAAAAGCCGGAGTATGTCACTTCCACCATGCCGAGAAATACACACAGGTGAGTGGAAATGAATGAATCAAGAGAGAGCCTTGTACCATTAGTGTTCTGTAAAGTAGAACCAGAAATCTAAGAAGGTCGTAAATCAATATTAGCCGACGACCCTATTTATTACCTATTGTTCGAAATATAGATAAGCAATAAACCCTTGGTAAGGATATATTAGAATGTGTGTAAATAATAAAATTTACTTACCTGGCCACCAGACTTTCAGTACTAATGGGCTATTAACGAGATTATAGCGATAATGGTCTATTTACGGTTACAAAATAAATTACCTACCAGATTTGAAAAACAAGACTGTTTTGAGAACTGACCGCTTTCCAATTTCAGAAATAAAAGGGGGAAAGTTAAACAACATTTAGTCATTACCTACATAATATTCCGTTGTGTCAGTTGTGTCTATTTTAAAGTGTCTATTCGATTTTTGTGTCGTAAAAAATGTGGCGTCCATGGGCTCAACCTGAAGCTAGTACTTCAACTGGTGGTCGTAGTACCACTAGTCGACAAATGTTACACCCTCATGAGAAACTAATTATATTAAATGTTTATACTTCCCTTCTGGAACGTGGAATGTCCAAGAATCAAGCTGTGCAAGAAAGTGCTTCTTTAACAAAAACACGGTATTCCACAGTGTTTAAAATAGTAAGTAACCCTATTTTAAAAAGGAAGGAACGAAAAGACTCTGGCGGTTCAAGGAAACTAGATGGCTGTGATGTAGATATAATTCGAAGAACAATATATGCCTTGTATGAAGAGCAAATTGTGCCTACATTAGATATTTTGATGCAACGGCTCAAAAAAAATGAAAATTAAGGAAGTTTCTTTTACGAAACGGATTTAAATTTAAAAAACTTACTAGTAGCAGAAAAATCATAATGGAACCTGTGCGCCTTAAGAAATGGAGATTTGAATATTTATTGGCAATAAACGAATTTAGAGAATATGGTAGAACACTAGTGTAGTGTAGTGTATTTGGATGAAACTTGGTTCGATACACACGATATTCCAAACAAAAGTTGGGTAGACTCATCTGACTTGTGCCAAACTAATGCGCCGTCTAATAAAGGAAAACGCATTACGATCATTCACGCAGGAACCGAAAATGGTTTTATACCAAAAGGGTTGTCTTTATGGGCGAAGAATATTGAGGACTCTTTAGTCGATTATCATGATGATACTACAGCCGAATTATTTGAAGACTGGTTCCAAAATAAACTCATACCAAATATCCCACCCAACAGTATTATCGTCATGGATAATGCTAGAGCTATCACAGTCAAAGACTAGATAAAGCACCATGTTCAAATGACACCAAAGCCACTATACAAGAATATATGTTAAATAATAATAGGTACTATGAGAAAAAGTACACAAAAAACAGTTAATAGAAGATAAAAAAAATATATTTTTGTGATTCATTGGCTGAAAGCTTGAGACATACGGTGCTCAGACTTCCTCCTTATCACTGTATGTTTAACCCAATTGAACATATATGGCATCAGCTTAAGTCAGCAGTTCGAAGAAATAATACTTCTCCAACCTTAACTTCAACTGTGGTAGCTCTTATTCAAACAGAAACTGCAAACATTCCTGATAACAGCTGGGCCAAGTGTGTTTTCCCTATTAAAAAGGTGGAAAAGTCATATATGGATATAGAAAAAATTCCCAAAGAAAAGTTTATTATCAATTTGGATGACGACAGTGAAACTGATCTTCGTGAGTAATTTTGTTCATAAATACCTTTTATCGAGAAACTGAACTTTTTATAAAGTATAAAGTTTGAATTTTAATTAATCAGGTATATATATATTATTATATAATATAATTATATAATATAATTATATATATATATTATATATATATATTATTATCATATATTATATATAAATAAACAATTCTCAATTATATTCAAGCGATTTTCTTAATAATTTAACCCAATACAAAACAAAATTTAATGGCTACAGCAGGTACAACTCTACGTAGAATCCACCGCCTGCTGATAACTCAAGTGGTTGGTGATTTACGACCGTCTTAGATTTCTGGTTCCACTTTACCAGTGCAGAGTATGCTACTATAAAATTTAGATACTCACAGCAAGATAATGAGGCTCTCGTTGAATCCAGAGTTTTTGAAAGATAAAACTTGTGAAGAAGGATACTATCAAAATTCGCGAAAACAAAAGCGACTGGTTTGATAATATTAAAACTGGTTACAACAGAATTATGAATTTACATGAGCACCTTGATCAATAAATCGTTTGACACTGGCAATGTTCCCTGATAACATGAACATGGCTAGAGTCACACCTATCTTTAAAAGAGGTAAAAAAATTAACTTCAAGTAGTTTGCGACCTATATCAGTATCACCAGTTTTATCCAAAATCATTGAAAAAATTATGAATCGAAGAATGATGGATTACTTCGATAAAATAAACGTTTTGTACAATGAACAATATGGTTTTAGAAGATCAAGCGACACTGAGTCTGATGTACTGTTGATCACAAGAATTCAAATGAACCTATATAAAAACGTCCAATGTGGTTTAGTGTCGCTGGATCTATCAAAAGCATTTGACACAGTAGATCATAAAATTTTATTACATAAATTAATTCATATCCGGATTAGAGACATGAATGGTTTCAAAATTATTTATATAAAAGGAAACAATATGTCTGTAGGGGGAATAAACAAAGTCTAATAGGAAATATAACATGTGGAGTACCACAAGGTTTAATGCATGGACCTGTATTGTTTCTCATATACTTCAATTCAATATCATATCTTAATTTACATGGTAAGATCATATTATTCGGATATGACACAATTTATTTTGGAAATAATGACAATAAAATAATTGAAAATATTCAAGCAGGTTTAAAAATAATTTCAATTTGGTTAAATAATCATAAACTAACAATGAATACTGATAAATCCTCCTTCATGTTTCTATCTGAAAGAAAAACAAAATATATTCAGAAACAACTAAATTTTTTGGATTATACATTGATGAACAAACCACTTTCTTGGAAAACCCACATTGGCCTGTTACCAGAAAAAAAAATGCACACCCAGAAATTCGTCTTTGTTGTTGCAAAGTTCATCTAGTTTTTTCATTTCATTGTGAAACTGATTCGAATTTTCAATGTATGGACGTTAATATGTCAGTAATCGAATAAAATAATTTCTCTTCATTCTAATTTCACTCGTATTTGTTTTTTTAATAGATTTCTATAGTTTCATTATTTTTCTGACCAATAATTCAGTTACAAACAAACCCGAAATATCATAATTTTCTGTAAACTAAACAATGACCTACAGTTTCATAACTATTCAAAAGACTTCCGTTCTAGCGATTTGTACTAAACGTGTATTTTAAACAATACAAGAGTAATGCAACATCTCGGGGAGAAAATAGTACAATTGATCGAATCGAAATAAAATTTTCCCTTGGTAGGCTTTTGAAAAAAGTTTCTAGTTTTGGTTAATGTCAAATTATTGCGTTTAATAAATCGAGATTTTCGTACATTTATAATTCACAAATAAGTTTTATGTACAATGTTATCCACACACGACAAAGTGGAAATCGTTCTTTTAGGTGGTGAGAATGTGCCATATCGAGATGTTGCTTGTATTTTCAATCACCGGCATCCAGGAAGAAATATTCACTTTAGTACCGTGGGAAGGATATCGAAAACATTCAAAGAAACTGGCTTTGTGGACAATCGTTTCAAGAAACCACATTATCCAATAAGATATAATGAAGAAGAACAACTCAATGTTTGTTTGAGCGTTGTTGAAAACGGAAAAACTAATATTAGGAGTATTAGTGAAAATACAGGGGTTGGCTGAGAAGAATTTTGCACAAAAATAATTTCCATTCCTATAAGCCAAAGTTCATACACACTCTTAAGGAAAGAGATTTCGATATTCGAGTAGGATTTTCATTTTGGTTCCAAGGTGAGAGAGAAAATGATATCACATTTCCCTACAGGATTTTATAGACAGAAGAGGCAACTTTCACGTCGAACGGAACAGTTAGTTCCCAAAATTGTCGCTGGTGGTCCAACAATAATCCAAATTTTGTAATAGAATGCCGTGACCAATATTCATTCAAGACAAATGTGTGGTGTGGTTTATTAGATAACCAAATAATTGGACAATATTTTTTTAGACAAAATGTAATTTCCCTATGAACTAAGATAATCTGCCTCTGAGTGTTAGACGAAATTTGTGGTATCAGCTTGACGAACCACCGATCCACCAAATGGTAGAAGTGAAACAGTGTCTCAGTCAGATGTTTAGTGGCAAAGTGATAGGACGAGATTGGGAAGATTATTGGCCACCAAGATCACCGGACTTATCTCCAATGGACTTTTTTCTATGGGGTTACCTGAAACAAAAAGTAAATAAGCACAGTCCATTTGCAAACAAAGAACATTTAGAGAATACCTTTCGGGAGTGTTGTGCTAACATAAATCCCCTATTTATTAAAAATGCCACAAAGTATGTGAATGAAAGGACTATAATTTGTACGAAACGGGAAGAACGGCATACTGAATGATGAATTCGGGTTCTTTATAAGAGTATTGAGATAAATCAATGAATCGAGGTAGGATAATTGTATGGAGTGTTTCTTTCTGTCACTAGGTGTTGCCGCTTAAAAGTTATCTTCTCCGACGCACCTAAAGATGTTTTAAGCTCGATGATGATTTTATTTATGTTGTGTCTCGCTTCGGCCAGAGCTCTCTGAATCTCTGGCTGGTGACTACTCCGTACTGATGAGGGTCAAAAAAGCCTGAAACCGGTATGCGGATTGTTAGGCGGACACGACATGAATTCAAAAATAATCGAGCTTATAAGAAAGAAACATTTGCGAACAATTTCCATTTATATGGAAGTTTGCATGGATTGTCAGGTGAATATCATTCAACGTTCTGCGTGGTATTTGCTAGGAAAGTAGTTTTTCGCCTGTCGGTCTACCAATTGTTTCAATTTATATTGAACCTTTTGTGAAGACGACTTTGTATGTGCTTTATGCATTTCATTTCAAATCAATGAATGTTACGATGTTTTTTTGTGAATTTGGTTATAGTTATTTTGGTTTAATGTTTTTTACACATCTAATGGTGAAAATAAAGAATATGGGATTTATGAAATTAATTCAAATAACGTTGCGAAAAATTATTATTTGCTCGAAAATTACATCTAACAGTTTACATCCAACAGTCACACTGTTGGGTGTAAACTACATCAAAATATTTCGAACTCATCTGCAGCTAACGGGCTACAAATCTGTTAAAAAAAGAAATACGAGTGTAATAAGAATGAAGAGAAATTCGTTTATTCGATTACTGACAAATTAACGTCCATACATTGAAAATCCGAATCAGTTTCACAATTAAATGAAAAAACTAGATGAACTTTGCAACAACAAAGACGATTTTTTTTCTGGTAATAGGCCAGGGTATTTCTGCCAGGGTAATATGACATTGAAGTCTCGTATTCACCAAAACTATGAAATTTGAATCATGTTTCGTTCGAATCGGTAGAGCGAAAGATTCGAAAAATTAGAAAAATTGGAAAAAAGTCGAAGTGACAGAAGAGAGTTCACATTTGGAGCAGAGGTATAAAATTGGAAACTGAGCAACTTTTTTCTTTGGCATTTTTCTAAATTTCCTAAAAATACCTGCATTTTTAAGGATTTTTGAAAAAAATGTCAACTTTAACAGGTTTAGAGTAGCACATGACAAAAGGAAAGAGGCTGTTTTTTACTCATTTTTCCAGCACAAACTAACTTCCATATGTTGCGAACTTTATGTAGAACACTGTATATATATATATATATATATATATATATATTGATTGATTGATAAAATAATACTAATACATGAATTACCGTCAGAAAATAACTTATTTTGATGAATAAGATCAATTGTTCATCAAAAAAATTGTAAAACTATTCACAAATATTCGAGAAGAAATCACAAATGATATATTTTTCAGGTCTTCTTCATCCGATATCCTCAGAAGTTCACATGACCACTACAGAAATCAACCGGGTAGGATAGAGAACTATACTACAGGACATTCGTCAATTTCGGAAAAAGAGGCACAACAGGCAAGTTCTTATTCAAAACAAAAATATCCAACTTTCGCTTCATTTATCATAAATGTATTATTAAATGAATCCCACATTAATAATTACCTTTCTCGATCGATAGTTTTCAACTGATAGAAATAATCACATGAAGTATATCTACAATAATTATTATTGAAATCACTCGGGGAGTAGAAATAAGCAATGACTAAGAAGTTGAAATTTTCGATGTATTCAAGAAAAATTCAATCAAATTTTTTGCGAACGATCTGGGATATTTTATATCCAATGAAAAATAGCTCTATTTATTTTAGGCAACATTCTTCAGTCTCAATATGTTAGTTTTCCTAGGATATTATTCACTGATGAGAACTTATACAACACATAATACAGTAGTAGTGTATGTCGTAACATATTTCAACATAACCAATGAGTATTCATAGTGATATGCTTTTTTCGTTAACAGTATGGTAATTTTGCATTTGTTTTTCCGTTTTTTATAGTGGTGGGACGAAGTCATGGACATTTTTGATGGGGTACGATATTTTGAATAAGTTTCACGATATTTTTCAAACACTTAACATATTTTCGACTTTGAATGAATCTTTTCCAAATAATTATTCCGCAGTTGCTGATAATTATCGTTTGTATAAAAAAATAAGATATAGTGAACCAAACATTAAACAAATTTACAATATTTTATTTGGAAAAGATCAATAGTACAGTATACATGGGCTCCTGCAAAGATAATCAACAAATATAAAACTTTTTCACTTGTTAATTTGGTAATCTTATCCATATGGAATGTCAGTGAAAACGTTTCAGATCTGTTGAGGATTTTTGCGCGGAAAGGATATAGTTATTGACCTGATTCCGAAACCAACGATCATATTTTCGAATAAAAATTGTAACTGTGAAAAATGTGAAAGAAAGAAAATTATGGCATTTCAGACAAATTTTGAAATTATATTAAAAAAAACATCTTCGAGCAGGATTTGAACCTGCGTTCTCTAGATCTCTAATCATACGCTCTACCAACTGAGCTATCGATTATATTTTGCAATGAATTAACTTTTTGGTACTCCATGAAGTAAAAATTGAAGCAACTTGGTTTCAGAAGTAATCAGTTCACTATAAACTTTTCAGGCGCTGTGTTTGTTGTTATTTGGTACGCGGGTTTTTCTATACTAACACAGGTTTTTTCCGCAAAAGTGGTTGGACGATAACTCCGCTTTACCCAGCTACGAAGTAATGTTCGCAAGGGCTCTTTCAAGATCCGTAAGGCAAAGGAGCATGACTCGATCCTATTTTTCCGTATCAACATTTGTGAACTAACACAGAACCCTAACAAAATTTCAGAAAGTATCGATGCTTCGGTTACCCGAAATTTCTGATATTTTGAATAGGTACATTTCCACAAAAATCACACAAGCACATCACACGACTGGAAGCATGTTTTCGAGCATGGTCGAAAATCGAAATTTTGGGACATGTTTCACACCATGACACTGCATGGACCACACCGAATTTACTAACCGTACAGCTCTACTTGTTGATCGAAACTCATAGAAATTTTGTTTATAGCACCTGGAACAACAGAAAAGGCTCCCATCACACCCCAAGAGCTTCATAAACCAGTAAGTGCGCCATTTCAAAACACTACTTTTTGATATTATTACCAATCTGGGGTTGTGGCTATTAAAATACTGGATTGATCATTCTTCGTTAGATTACACTTAACAACACAAAACAATAAACTTTTAAACTGGCCAAAATTTTGGATTCCCAAGTTTGAGATTTCGAGATTAAAGTTGGAAATTCCGAGTTCGAAATGGGAATTTCATTTTCCAAATTGAAACTTGAGGACCCCAATACTGGATAGAATCACGAGGAATGATGCAAGCTACTACTGGGAAACTACAAGACACATGAATTCCAAGGAAAGCCCTATCTCAATTCTAAAGCAGCAATCTGGGCTCCATTTTTGCGATGTTGGTCTTCCGGGATGGTCTGTAAAATTGCCAAAGCCACTATGAGTGCAGTAGCCTCCCCTTCATCGTCCCGTCCACTAGCTCTTACGGCAGCTTCAGACTGCTAACTTTTGCTGTGCCGACATTGCTTGAGGATGGGCTATCTGTCTGAAATATCTCTCCAGGAGGGTCTACTAGTTCCGTTCTCTATCCAATGTGGAAAGTCCCCAATGTTTGGATCGGTTTCTTGGTCCCATTTCATAATATGTGCAGTGGTCCATTCATCTTCAGTTGATAGTTTCGTTCGTCTGACATTGATGATTCCATTATAACACCCAATTTGCTAACAATGTTGACCACATGTCCATGAATATTGTAAATGAGACATGTGTATTACTATTTGGTCGTTCTGGTCTCGTTTGGTATTACAATAGTACTGATTCATCTCCTTTCGCATAAGCAGATCATCGGCAATTCTTCTGATCCTGTTTTTTTCTCTGCCGTCATTTCTTCTCCTCCTCAACTCGTTTTTCTTCCAGCAGTCATATCCCTCGCTCGACAAACTGCTCCTTGGTCATTTCCATCATGGCCTCCATTTGGTCCAAATCAACCACCTTCTGACACCAACTGTTTAGAATTTTTTTATGGCAGATGGAATTCTTGATGATCTCAATGTACTGTTTCTTTCTTTCTTTGGAGTTTGGAAAAAAAACAGTTATCTACTGAAACACCGTTTTCACCCGAAAAGAGCCTGGGACTATCGGTCAGACATAGTCTACCTCTTTCTTGTCGTTGGAGGTTGCTTTCCTCCTACTCCTTAGACTTCATGAGGTCTTGTAGAAATGTTTTGCGTCCTTGGCCAACATTCTCAAGTCTCCCATCATAAAGTTGATCAAATTATCTGCGGTTATAGCACCTCCAGCTTCTAATTCAAATGTATTTCTCCCTGGGTGCCACTTGGGGCAAACAATTATTTCCTGGAATCTCACGTTACGTCGGCCAGACGTGAGTCGAACTTGGTGTGGCTCTTTTTAGTAACATAATGGTCTCATTTCATTTGCAGAGCCTTGAAGGAATCTGGATATGAAAGTGATTCAACCCTAGTCTTCAGGAGAAAAGAGGATTCTGCTATGCAGCTCAGTCCCAAAGAGCAAAAAGAGGCTTACAAAGTCATCCAGAAAGGAGGTGACGTGCCACTAAAAGGACTCAGGAAAGTTGCTCCCGAGCGACCAAAAGGTAAGTTATTGAGTGAACCAGCTCCAACTTTTTCTGACCTAAATGTACTAAAATACCCGGGGTGAAGGTAAAGCATGTTTCTCCTATTACTAAAGTCAACTACACTCACTCTTGGTGGTGGATCTCTACTAAAAAGGTTTGTTAATCTCCAGCTCTCGCTCATTTCATCTCCATCATAATTCATTAACACGAAAAGTATTTGAGCTTCCCTATCTGTATACACCATACACATTATATTTTTCAGATCACCTGAGCACTTTCCGATCATCCAAGACTGATTATTAATTCTCAACTTTCCACAGAAACCGACTTCGTGGAATTTTTCCCGATTTCCCCCACTCTCACACGAATCAGAATCCACAAAAATATAACGCCCCAGAAGGAGGTGATCTGCTATCCCGTTACAGTCCATCAGCCTCAAAACTGTTTCGCGGACTATAAGAGAAGTGCCCCTTCATCTTCCATACCCACCCCACCGCCTATACCACCTCCCTCTCCCCCAAGGAGGCGATCTTCCAGGAATAACCCCACGCTGCGTTTCGTTTCCACGATGAAAGTCAAATCTGAGAAGTCACCGCTATGCAGAAGACACGAGACTTGCTTCACAACATCTTCGAATATTGACAAATCCAACGTCAAGTTTCTGAAAGACAAAATAACCTGTAAACTCTCACCTACGATGGGGGGAAAGAGTTCCAGCCCGAAACTGAAAGTTATGAAGAAGATCACCACCACTCCTGACATCAAAGGCAATATTACTTCGACCATAACTACTACAAGAGATGCCAAATCCTCCACACGGAAGGTCCAGAGTAAAACCAATATAAGCAGGTCTAAATCTACAGACTCTGTGAGAAATATCGCGAAAGCTACTTCCAAGAGGAGTCCTGTGAACAGTTCAGTGGAGAGTTTGAATCTCATGAAGACTACACAAAAAACATTCGGGTCCGAAAAACGGAAATTCGACCTGAACATAAAAACTAGCAAACTAACTAGCTCACCTGATCTTTTATCTCCAACGGAAGTCAAAAAAGCAACCATGCACTTACCTACCGGAACTACTTACAAGAAATCCAATGCGATTTTATCGTCTTCTAAAAATGGGAAATGTAAAGAGGAGTTACCAATAAAAGTGGGGATGAGCGATAAAGGTAGAAGTATCCTGAAGATCAGCACTCCATCGTCTCCTAGACTACCGAAAAGATCCTCCCCGTGTCCATCAACTTCTTCCGAACGATCGAGACTCGTTAAATCATCCCAAGAATCTTTGAGCTCACCAAAATTGAACAGAAAAACCAAAGAATTCATCAAACCCAGTGTCAGTAGCAAGATCATTGTGAAGGGTGAGAAAGCTACCCAGAAGTCCAAGAAAGAACAAATAAACGATGAAATCAAGAAAGACAGAAGTATCCAAAAGTGTGTTGGTATAAAGAGTAAATCACTTAAATCATTCAGGAGTTCTGATGATACGAGATTGGAGACCAAAAAGACATATGCCGAAGACACTGATGATTTGACTTTGACCGACATAAGAAAACGGAAAGATGCCATTCAGAGCAACCACTTCTTTCAGAACCTTTTTCTCCGAGATGTAGCCCAAACTGCCCCGAAATTCAACAGAAATTCATGGATTGTTGAAAAAACTAACCAACTGGCAAGAAGGTCTTCCTTTTCAGAGCCCAGTATCAGTGCTATGAAAGTTTATTTAAAGCATACAAAACCTGTGAGCGATTCTAAATTTATCAGCCTGGATATGGCTGCTATACGGTCAAGATCTGCCAGCCCCAAGTCCGTCAGCTTCGACAGTGGCACTAAAACTAAAAATGCGATTGCAGCTAAGCGAAGCTCAAGTCTTCCACCCAAGCTGATATTTTCCCAAACCACCAGACCAGTATCTCCGCTGGTACAACATAAGAAGTTGGTGTCACCCCCACCGTCCCCCAAATTGTGCAGATCGCCTTCGTGTAGGAAAATAATGCAGTTCAAGCAAGTGCAAGCTGAGAGAAAACCACCAGAATATAGCTTATATATGTGCCCGAGTTTGAACCACAGTACAACTTCCTTGGACTCATCAAAGAGCGATGATAAATACTTCAAAGAAATTGTACAAACTGGCAAGATGTACGACAAGTTCAAAGACTTGAACCAGTTCTACTCTGAGATAGAAAAGGTAGGAAAACTGGAACGATCCTTCAGTCTGAAGCCTAGGAAGAGGTGTGAGAGCGAGATTATAGATTTCGACAGATGGAGGGAAGTGAGGACACGAGAACGAGCAGAGCAAGAATTGAGGCTCCTATATAAGCAAATAAGAGAAGAAGAGAAGGAGAAAGGTTTTCTGTATATGCCTAAAGATGTCGCTAAATACAAATGGAAAAAAGAGTTCGACAGGGGACTGAGAATCAAAGAAAAATCAGTCGATGATATAAAAGAAGAATTCGAAAAGATAGAGCAGGAAGAGTCTGAAAGAGAGAATGCTAAACGTAGAGAACTCGCAGCTTTGAAAGATAACTACAAACCGCTTTGGCGGGGTAGTTCTGTAGTAGATATTGCGAATAACATAGTGGAACGCAGATCTCAGTCCGAGGGTAGAGTTAGAACAGCGCGACAAAGACTGCTCGAATCCGAGAAGTTACTCAATCATGGAATTGGTAGCAGAATATGGAGCAGCTTGTCCATGGAGCAAGTAAACATATTGAAAGACCAGCTTGCTGAAATATACAACAATATTCCCAAACCCAAAGAAGACTACTCTATTCAAGTACCAAAAGACAACAAACTGGGTTACGTCCCAACACTCACTGTGAGGAGAAATTCTGATTCTTCCGAGCGAATGTACAAAGCTTCCGTTGCCACAAAAAACTCCAATATGTCAGAGGATGATAAAAAAATTATGTCGCAAAGCTTGAGTAGAGAACTCTTGGAAAAAATAGCGAAGCATCGCAAAGAGAACAAACTAGCTTTACCTCTGGTTGTTGGGAGAGAAATTTTGGGTGCAGTAGCAGCTGCAGATGCCAAGATGAAAACTGCAGAGCTACCAGTGAAGGCACAGGTGAAAACTGATGCTCTGGGCGATGGAAAAGTTTTCTCAACCAGTGAAACCGAAAGCGGCAGTACCGACGAGAGCACCAAGACCGTTATTTGTGCAGATAAAAGTGAAGACATCAAGAAGAAAGTTGAATATTTTGAAAAAGCGAAGGAATTGGAGACATACACACCAACTATATACAAACCGGCTGATGACACCGGCGATACCTGTATGATTTCACCCGAAGAAAAAGGCAACAGGTCTGAAGAGAAATCGAAGCTGTTTCAGTCGAAATCTTGCCAGAGTCTCAAGGAATACTTCGGGGAGAGAGATCTGATGAAGTTCGCTACTATACCTCTTTCCGCTACTAGGAAGCAAAACTCGGGCCCCAAGAAGCCTGAGCTGCGCACGACTGATATAAGCCCCCTCAGGTCAGTACTATCAGCAAGCACTAGCAACGATAGTCTTTGCAGGAGTAGGTCCATTTCTCCCTATGAAAGGCAGACCCGGGGAAAAACTGGCGAAGTAAGTCGTCTCAAACACAAATTCGAATACTTGGAGGATATTTTTGGTGGTAGCACGTTGAAAAGATCCAGAAGCGAGTCAGACCTCCACGCGATATACCCCGATATTCACGTAGGATTTGTTGACAGTTTGAGAAGGAAGTACGAGTATCCAGCGTATTCCGGTAGAGGGAGAAGTCGCACCAGAAGAGGAGGCGTTGTATCCCCTATTTTCCTTAGGGCTGAAGATAGATTCATGCCACATATCAATATCATCAGCAAAATCGCGAGTCTGTACACGAAAAAGGGGTCTAAAATTGATAAAGAAACTAAGAGAAGTATAGAAGAGTTGGCAGACATCCTCGGCTGCCCAGTTGGTGAAGTTGAAAAATTGAAAGAGAAATATGACAGTCAAGATGATATATCTCTGGTAGGTCACATGTATACCTCTTCGCCGAGTATCAGGGAACTCAAAGACATAGCACCTTACCTCACAGCCGATTGGGCGGCTCATCAATATCCGAAATTCGAAGATAACACTAGATCCCTATCATCTCCAGAACACTCTGTGGCATCCAGAGACACCGCATTAGTTCGAAGGGACAGGGTAAAGGCGAAATCCATCTCACCCCCTCCCAAAGTCAAGAAATCCCCCTCGATTTTGAAACCCATCCATCAGAAACATCGGTCTGCGGATTTTTTCCAAAATCAGAAGTACGATCCGAAGATTCACGAACCTGTCGCTCGCTACAAGCCGAGCGATGAGGCAAGGTACAAAAATGGGTGGAGTGTTTGCTCGAAACCGACGGTTTCGTTTAAAGGTGTTGTATTTAGGCTAAGAACACACAAAATCGTAGATTCTTGGCACATTTCCAGACAGTAGGAAGGTTCGAATGCTTTCGTTGAGCCATATGTAGGGCATGAGCTTGCTTTTTTGTTTGTGTTTCTGAGTTCTGTGGTTGTGGGTCTACGAAAGAGGGTGTTCGATTGCATATAATCAGTTTTACGTCCACTTTATTTTGTCTGTTATCTCTTGATTCTTTGATGAAGTTCTCGTTCACAATCGAAGTCGGATTGTTAAACAAAAGTTCCTTAAATCATTCCGCTTCGTGGAGATCTTTTGACAACTATACTTAATGAGATTATAAACTTGCAGTATTTTTAACCGACGAAAAAATGGGGGGGAAGTGCTCTAGTCGACGCGTAAATATTTTTTTATGTATGACCACGCAGCATAACTTTTTACAAAGTAGTCCGATTTTGATGTTTTTTTTAATCCCTTGACTAACTGACTCACTGATTAAGTGATATACGATCAACGCCCAGATCAAACCGCTGGACCTAAGAGCTAAAATTTTACATCCCTAAAGAGGTGACAAGGTGGGTGAAAGGGGGGGAAGGGGGGGGGGGTAAATGGGTAAAATGGAGGTTGAAAGTTATAGTTGGTTTTAAAGTTTGAATCATGAAAATTGGTATTTGTTACGAATAAAAACCATTTTATAACAGATAAAATGGCAAGAAATTCAGAAAAATGTAATTATAATAATAATAATAAGTTTATTATACGAAATTTACAAAGTGTAATACAAGAAGAAGAGAAATAAACATGGTAATTCACTGGAGCTTGAAGCTTGGTCCATTTGTTTAAACAAATAGCGCTAAAAATTCAAATCAAATGTTGTATAAAGCTTTTTTATATCTTAAAACGGCGATAATAATACATTTTATTTAAAAAAAAATTGACTCCTTTCTTACAAGCTATTTTGTTTTTTTCCTCTAACAAAAATTTCACCGGAATTATAAATACTTGCCAAATTGAGTTAATCGGACGACTAAAAGTGGTTCTAATTCAGCTTGCAAGATTTGACCTGAACCAACAAACATTGTTAACAAGTTAAATAAAACTTGCAATGTTTGTTTGTTTAGGTCAAATCTTGCAAGCTGAATTAGAACCACTTTTAGTCGTCCGATGATTAATTTGAAATTTGACAGGTATTTATAATTCCGGTAACAATGCATTATGAAATTTTTGTTAGAGAAAAAAACAAAATGGTGGACGAGATTTGTAATTATGTTCCTATTCTATTGAAAATTGGTTTGTGGGGGTTTTCTGGGTTGGAGATTATGATTACATTGTCAAAATTCAGATATTCAAAATGGCGGCTCCAAGATGGCGGACAAGATTTGTAATTATGGTCCTATTCTATCGAAAATTGGTGTGTTGGGGTTTTTTGGGTCGGAGATTATGATTGAATTTTCAACATTCAGAAATTCAAAATGGCGGCTCCTTTTTTTTTACATTAAAAGCTTTTATTATTATTATTACTACTTCCTCTTAGCCTACGGAGTGGAATTTTTACATGTTGGTTCCGATGACAATGCATTTTTATGGTGAGCATGACCTGAATCGACATCCAGGATTAGGTCCAGAAAAAGGAAGTCTTCAACGGTCAACAGCACAGACACGAAATTTTGTGTACGCATTTTATTATGATAGCCGGTTTCAAGTTTTGCCATGATATGGTTGGGTTGGGTTGGGTCAGGGTTGGGTCCTGACAAGAGAACTCCTCAACGGTTAACAGCACAGACACGAAATGTTGTATACCTACAGGTGTATAGGTGACAATATAAGAAATAATATTTTAAACGAAGTTAAAGAAGCAAAGTATTTTTCTATATAACTTGATTGTACTCCTGATGTGAGCTGCCAGGAGCAGATTTCTGTTTGCTCAAGAAAGGTTCATTTAAAAAAAAATTGTGACGAAGAACGTTTTTTAACATTTCGTCCTATAAGTGATACGACAGGTGAAGGTTTAACCAACTTTTTACTAAAAACTTTGGGGAATTATGGCTTTGACATTTATAATATGCGCGGCCAAGGTTATGATCATGGTTCAAATATGAAGGGTAAACATCAAGGTGTACAAAAAAGAATTTTAGACATTAATCCACGAGCAATGTGCGTACCTTGTTGTAACCACAGTTCGAACCTTGTCATAAACGATGCTGTGAAATCCAATATTTCTAGTATAATTTTTTTTTCAACTGTTCAAGAATTATATAAATTTTTTTCTGCCCCAACCAATCGGTGGTCTGTTTTGAAAAGTAACATTTCAAGTCTGACATTGAAGCCTTTGTCAGATACTAGATGGTCTAGCAGAATTGATGCAATAACCCCTCTAAGATTTCAGTTGGGCGAAATTTACGATGCTCTTTATGAAATTTTATCCGGAAATAATTTTGACAATACTACAAAATATCTAGCTACCTCCCTAGGTGAAAAAATAAAAAAAACATGAGTTTGTGTGTATGGTAGTCTTGTGGTACAAGATTCTAAGTAATGTGGATGTTGTTACTAAGATTCTGCAATCAAAAACATTTAATATTTCCAAGGCTTGCGAAAGTTTAAATAACCTCAATGAATTTGTAAAACAATATCGATCTGACAAAAGGATTCATTGACTTATTAGTAGATGCCAAAATGCTTAGAAGTTGATGCAAAATTTATATCCGCAGAAATTTTAAGGCCACGAAAGATTAAAAAACAATTTTCTTACGAAATAAAATCTAAAGTAAGTTGCTTTTTCGGAATGCCAGATATTACTCTTTCATCCGTACATGAAAGATTTAAACTATTATCGTGCCATTCTGATGTTTTTAATTTTTTGTGAAATGTTGAGGATTTTGGCAAATATTATGACCCAATCAATTTAATTTTTGTAAAAAACTGGAAGAAACCTCAACTGACAGAGATCGAAACCAGAAAGATATAGACGGAACAGAACTTCTACACGAATTACAATTTCTGCAAAATCGCGACAAAAAGGCGACGTCTGTAGTAGAAACACTTAATTACATTGCAATAAATAACCTAACCCACTCATTTCCGAACGTTACGATTGCATTGCGCATATCCATTCCAGTTTCTGTAGCTACAGTCATTCTTTAAATTAAAGTTGATTCAAAATTATTTACGATCTAGAATGGGCCAAAAGCGTTTAGAAAATCTTGCTATTATTCCTATAGAGTCTGACTTTTTAAAGCAACTTGAAATGGAAAATTTTGTTAATGAATTTGCAAAAAGTAATGCTAGAAAAGTACAATTTTTGTAAGACCTCTTCATCATGTATCATTATCTGTTTCAAAACAATCGCTATTTTATTTCTTAATTTTTTCGCTAGAAAGTCTCCTTAATGAAGAAATAGACTGTACTGACAAACGACCATGCAACAATGACGCATTAAATGAAATGAACAGACTTATAGACATGTCCAGCGAAAACTACAAAATAAAAAATAAATTAATAATAAACAAAAATAAAAACAAGCTTTTATTTAAATGCTCTAAGAAGAACAAAATCAACTTTAAAATAAATCAAACCCATCAATTTATCACATTATACAATTTATATGACATGATAATTTGTCGCGAGATTTACCTGTGTAAATAAACAAGAATACAATATGGAACTTGATCTTGACACAAGTAATTCTAAGTGAAAATGTATGTATTTCATAAAATAAATTTACACAGGTAAATCTCGTGACAAGCTTTTATATCATATAAATTGTGTAATGTAATAAATTGATGGGTTTTATTTAATTTAAAGTTCATTTTCTTCTTTTTAGAGCATTTAAGTAAAAGCTTGTACATATTTACAATTTTTACTATTAATTTATTTACTTTTTAATTTTATAGTTGCTTGAATAATTCAAGATTATAACAATTAGAAATACCGCATGTTGATAATCTCATTGAATATTGTTGTCAAAAGGTCTCCAAAACCATTTTCGAAGCTTTTGTTTAACAATTATCCGACTTGAAATGTGAACGAGAACTGTAAAAAATGAGTTAATTAACATTAGGCTCATTTCATAACAATCAATATTTAATAGTATAAAAAAATATTTGCCGGTTTCAAGACAGCGTAACTGTTTTCGAGCTATTTGCATAAAACTAGAAATTTTTTTGGATTCTTCAATTATAAAATAGTTTTGCAATTGTTTATGAGTGGGTTTGAATATCCCGCAAATTTTTCTTGATACGCAGTAGCAAGAATGAACACGTTTTTGAACTTGCGGTGTGGACAAAATTATTCCGGATTCTATGCATTCGAATCATCGAATATACACAACTTCATTTGATCAGCACATTATTATCGATTAGTAAAATCAAATGATTGTCATTTTTCATGCTGGTCATTATACCAAAGTTGATGAAAAGTATCCTTAATCAATTTATAGACTGCTCACTCCTATATGGTGGGTCGAGCATTCAACAGAAAACAACTACTTTCACGGCTAATAATTCAATAAATAATATTGGATATTTCCGCATATTATATTTCGTGTATGTTAGATTTTTAAGAAATAATTGTAGCATGATCAGAATTATAATGAGGTACTATTTTTGGACTTTTTTTTCAGTTTTTATTGCGATTCGGGAAATATTCTCATCTAATATCATACATGCTAAACAGTTTTATTTCATACATTTCAGCTCAAATCATTCTCCTTTGATCAAAACATTCAAGCTATAATAATAAGACAAAATGTTTTCTATTTTTTTAACATTGTCTCTGCTTGCCGTGCGAACTTAATGATAAACAATAAAGTTAGAAAAATTGTGTTAAACACTATTAGCCAGTAGAGTACTTGATTTCTTATGCATATTAGAACCACAAATCAAGTTATTCGATCCTAATCAACTGCTTAATAAGCAGATTTATATTCGATCCTCAATATTATTTTTGCAATGATATGATGAACTTATGTCGTTCATCGGACTGTTTTGCATGCATTTTGTGAAAATGAGTGTGGAAATTTGCATTAGTTTTTTCATTTCATCCTGCATTTTTACGTATTTGTTAGACCCAGAACCACCGGTACCACCGCCAAAGGGGCACTACGCAAGAAGTCTAGAACCAGGTAAGCCAGAGTTTACAAATATTAGTAGATATATTAGTACAAAATGAATCAATGAGGAACAAATGATGTGCTCAAAGATGTCAGGTAAAAGGTATACGAACTGATGCAATAAATTTTTCGTTTTCTAGTATATTCACAAAAACCTTCATCCCATTTAATATATGTTGAAAATTGGGATTCTGAGGCAGCGTGAATATGCTAAAATAATTCTTAAATGAATTTCCACCAATTATATTGAAAACTACGATAGACCTAATTTTGCAACGTAAGTATATCTATTTCCGCCCAGATTTCAGCCTTCTATTGATTTCTCGCAACTGGGATGAAAAAGTCAATATTTGATAGGAAAATAGATGACAAATGAGCAAGATTTGCGTGCCATTCCCCAATAAGGAGGAAGTTATTTAATTTATTGAATTCTCTATTCCTGCCAAGAAGTTCACTTCAGTTCCAGTATTGATAATGAAGTGGAAGGTTCGTCTGTGTGTAGCAAACGTTCGATTCATGCAAAAATGTAAGTTTTATTATTATAAAATCAACTGGAATTTAGTCCCATCAAAGAAATATCATTTTGAAACCTTTTCCCCAATTACTTGATCTTCCCAGGTACTTTTAAGTTATCCAAAGTATTTCATCTTTTCAAAAGAGGGGACGAAGCTCTAATAGAAAATTATAATCTTATATAAATAATGCCTATATTTGCAAAAGTAATTGAAAAATAATCAAACAACCTATAATTTTTTTAATTTTGAATTGTCGCGGCCGTTACTTGATTAAAATACATATTCTAGTAAAAAACTTCTTAAATGATTTCGCAAAACCACGACAAGTGTTTTGCTCTAGAAAATATTCTTCAGTTGGAGATATTACCAACTCAATAATCGTTACATTTCTTGATAAATACGCAGAGCAAGTAGTACAGAAATGTAATTCGAGATATTCTGACAAATTAAGATAAGGCAATGATGAATATACTGACTGGCTGTATGGACCAAGTCCGATTGCCAAATTAAAAAAAACCTGGTCATCAAGCACGTATGGGTACTTTTTGTATAAATTGATTTCCAAACTTTCTAAAAGTTCAAGTTTGTAACCTTTTTTTTTCCTACATGTAATATCTCAAAATTGTTAGCAAAACAATGTGTTTCAGTCAGGAGTTTTTTTTTACCATTTACGAAACAGTTCCTTAGTTCTGACATTCGGTTTTTGAACGTTCTGCCTGTTTGGCTTATGTGGAAACTTTCCCAAAGACCATTTTTTGATTATGAAAACAATAAAGAGAAATCTGGAGTATATTGATTAACTTGTAGTTCTACTACAAATAGGCAGAACATTCAGAAAGCGAATATGAGAACATAGGAACTGTTTTGTCAATGGTAAAACTTTTGCTACACTACACTTAAAAGTTACATTTTGAGGCATTGCTTCTATTCTATTTATAGTGTGACATCATTTATAATGTTTAAGTTTTTGATAATATATATATTTTATTCGCGTAATATGTTCCATACTACTGTTTTTATTCACATTGAGATAATTATAAAGCGTTTCTTTGTTAGATATACATATCTTGACATTCGTAGATGTTTTGACAATTGAAGATTTTTTCTCGATGTGCTACAAACATATGAGAATGAACTTCACAAGTAAAATAACGTTTCCATCTAGGTACAACCAAGTCATCCATATTACTATATTTTTAATTTCCTCTGTAACATTTTCAATGAGAAAATCAATATCAACCATCAATATTAAAATTTCCTACTTCTTTAATATACAGGGTGTAATCTTCTTGCACAACCGCTAACAGTCCATCAAAAAAAGAAAAATATTTAACTAGTACTTAAGAGCTAGAAAAAAATATATATAAAAATTATGTTTTGATAGATTTTTTAAGTTTTTCACCAAACTTCAACCCCTTAGCATAACTCTCCTCCTTTTCTATTCAAAAACAATTTTCTTCCGGTAACATTTGAATGTAATTCCGCTTTTTCTATATTTGTGGCCCACCACATTATTTTCACCAGAGTTATCTTTGAAAAATGTTTGGAAATGAATCCAATACGCCCCTGAAAATTGCACCAAGTCAAAATTATTTTCAGGGGTTCTTCAATTTTTTCTTTAATAAATGGAAAAATAAAATAATTTATTTTTTCTTTTATTGTTAATGGAATGTTCCTTGATACGCCAGCAAAAAGATTAAAAATATATTTTACTTACCAAATCCGTTCCCAAGATTTGGGCGAATTTGACAAAAAAGATTTTTTGAACTACCTATTTTTATTCTATTTGAATTCTTAACCACTCTAATTCGTTATAAAAGGGCATTATTGACGGCTGTGCAATAAGTTAGATTACACCCTGTATACTTTATTGATCATATTTGTGGAAAAATAAATAATATTCGACATGGATTCAACATTAATACTATTCTACTATTAACTGATCTCATCACTTGTAGATCATACCAGTTGTGAAATGGGTATGTTATTAAGTAAAAAACTTTTTAACAAAAAATTAAACCGACGAAAAAATCAACTGAAAAGCAAAAAATAAAATAAACCTTCTAAGTCTAAATGATAATTGAGCTCCTAAACTAATGTAAGTAACTGATTTTGAGTCGGCGCCAAACAAACAATTATCGAAGATCATTATCTATGAAAGAAGTCATCAAAACGCAGCCGTGCATCTCGCTGCCATTATTTTACGTTTCACCTAATTCAATTGCTAGTTTGTTTGGCGCCGACTCAAAATCATTTACATTAGTTTAGGAGCTCAATTATAATTTAGACTAAGAAGGTTTATTTAATTTTTTGCTTTTCAGTTGATTTTTTCGTCGGTATAATTTTTTGTTAAAAAGTTTTTATTTTTTACTTTTTAGTTCCATATTTCGTCGTTTTAATTTTTTGTTAAAAAGTTGTTATTTTTCAATTTTTTGTGGCTAAAATCTACCTATTACAACCTTCTTGTTTTTTGATTACTTCCAAAATACTTACCCACCTTACTTCAACTCTTACCAGTTAAATAATATGATTATCTACTTTTACTATTTGTTGTAATATAAATTATTTTCGTTGTTCTGGTAAGTTTATCTCATTACTTTGTATATCATTCCATCCTCTCATAAAATATACTGATTTTGACGGATGTGGAACAAGAATAATGTCAGTAGCGATCTGTCATTGTCAACTACGTATGTGTTTGCCAATGTTCACTAGTGAAAAATCAATTATCCCCTATTTTTCTACCCGTAAGGGTGGCTAATTCCTTTCGAATTCTAGATATAAGGTATACCCTATCAATTAAAAAAAGAATCATCCAAATCGAAGAACCCAGTACAAAGTTATGCCTGATAGAATCGGTTAGCGGACCAGAATTCAGAGGGCGAGTGATCAATATCCTTCATTTCGCTACTCTTAGGGATGGATTCCATCTTTTGAATTCAAATGGGACCAAATTCGAAGTACACTCTATCCACTGAAGAAAGAATTATCGGAATCGGACGCCTCAGTTAAAAGTTATGCGTGATCATACATAAAAAACATGATGGAAAAACATAAAATATACGGGTCGAATAGAAAACCTCCTCCTTTTCGGTTTCGTCGGTTAACAAACGAATACAAAATGATGTGAAATACAATCTTGTGCAGGCGCGGATCCAGCCCTCAAAAAAGGTTGTGGGCACCCGAAATTCGGACTACGGACTCGCTCAAGTTTGGTTATGTTTACAAACAGTACAAACTTCTACACGTGGTTCATTTATCACTGGTTGCATCGACTGAGCGACTAGCATGAAACATGAAAATGTTTAGTTCATTCATTATCAATTGCAGAAGCATAAAAAACAAGTTTTCCAGCCTTGAGGCGGAATCCTTTGAGCAGCAGAGGCGGGGATAACTAATTTTATTTGAATATTTAAATATTTTAAAAATAGGTTAAAATAAAAAATATGCCACAAATAGATAGATAGATATATGTTTATTTTCCAGTAGACAACAGGACATTGTATAGGAATAGTCAAAATACACTTAAATCTAGGTACATACAAAATTTAAAATTCAAAATCCAGAACAATACATTTAAAATACAAAATAGAATTTAGAAGCGAGAGAACTCAAATTCGAAATTCAGAGTCTGAACCAATGTTCCTAAAATTCTTTTAAAATATACATGTCAACTTCTCAAGATAAAAATTTACAGCAGTTGCAGGACATAAACTCTTCAACACTATACACACATTTTTCCAGTAAATATTGTCGTGTTTGCTTTTTGAATATGTTTGTACTTTTACTTTCTTTAAAATAGTTTGGCAGTTTATTGAATACCCTGGGCGCCATAGAGAGGGGAGAGTTGAAAGATAGTCTATATTTATTAAAAGATTTATCAAGGTCATTTTTAGTTCTGGTATTGAGTTGATGTCTATCTTCATTGGTACTGAATATTCTCAAATGAGTATACGGAAAGTTCAAAAATGACTAACGAAGGAACTGTTAAAATTCTATAGTTTTGAAAAACAGTTCTATAACTTGTTCGGGCCGATATATTGACGAGAGAGCGCAAAATACAGTGAAACCCCATAGACATACAGTGCTTCTCAAAAGTCCGCTTCCCCACTCTTATTTTTGGAACGATTATACATAAACAAGTGAAATTTGGAAACTGAATATTAAAGGTTGTAAACTTCCCTACAAGTGATGATATATGACGAAATCGTCAAAGATGACGTCACAAGGCCATTGTGACCAATAATTTTAAAGGGAACCCTACGGCAAGCGACACCTCTTTTAAAAGGTATCGAAAAAAACCTATTCAATGATACTAATTTTGTTTGTGTTTATGGCAGTTTTGGCAACTCGCTTTTAAAAAACGCAAAGCTGTGATGAATTAAATCAGTTAATACTAAAATTCCAAATTCAAGCTCCGCTCTGGATAGTTGTCAAATAAGCTGACGTTTTAGTTAGTCTCCCTAATTCGACTTTTTTGTAATTGTCCAAGTTTTTGTACATTTAATAATTTGTGTATTGTTGATCGAACGTTTAACTGTTTTAGCAGCTTTTGGTACTTTCAATATTTTTGTACATTTTAATAATATGTTAAACTGTTGTGAAGAAGCGAAATGGTACGTGCTTCAGGTGATAAAGTAGCAGCGATCCTAATTCTTGGTGAAACTGGACAAAATATTCATGCAGCAGAACGCATTTTTAATGAGAGGTTTCCCGATCGCCCCGTTTCGAGGACTTATTTAAGGGAGCTTCTTCGTAAGTTTGAAACAACGGGTAGTATTAATGATGCGAAACGATCTGGCAGACCACAAATTTCTGATGAGAAAAAAATTTATATACTGGCAGAAGTAATAGTTAATCCTACTTCTTTAACAACTCACGTTGCATCTACCTGTGAAGTCAGTCGAAGTACAGTACACAGGGTGTTGAAAAAAAACAAATTTCATCCATACAAATTAAAAATGGTTCATCAACTCTCAGACGACGACCCAGACCGAAGACTAGAATTTTGTGAAAATATGGAAACTAAAATTAACCAACAGCCAGACTATGTCAAAACAATTTGTTTTAGTGATGAAAGTACTTTCTATCTAAATGGAAATGTAAATACACAGAATGTGAGGTATTGGAGTGACGCAAATCCTCACCTGTTTCGTGAAACACATACCCAATTGCCCCAGAAGGTGAATATTTGGGCAGGTATCCTGGGAAACCACATCGGTGGGCCTCTTTTTTTAAATACTAATTTAACTGGTGAGGTTTATCTGGAGCTGTTGCAAAACGCAATAGAACCGTTAATCCTTGAAATTTTGGAAGATAATCCAGATGAATTTGGCAATTTGGAAATAACATTCCAACAGGATGGTGCTCCTCCACACTGTTACGGTGCAGTAAGACGGTATTTGGATGAGGAGTACCGTGGTAGATGGATTGGACGACGAGGTTCAACGGAATGGCCAGCTCGATCACCGGACCTCACACCTTTGGTTTTTTTTCTGTGGGGGTACCTTAAATCGAAGGTTTACGCCACTGAACCTGACAATATTGACTTTTTAAAACAACGTATTGTTGCAGAATGTGAGGCTGTTTCCGCAGACACATTTGCAAAAGTACGAGAAGAGTTTAAAAATAGGATATTTCACTGTTAGGAAGTAAATGGAGGTCACTTCGAGCAATTTCTTCAAGTAGATACTGATTCTTAAATCTGTAATCAATATCATACTGAATGGAATTTGAATTTTAATGTTTATTAATGAGCCATTAAAACTGCCATAAACACAAACAAAATTAGTATCATTGAATAGGTTTTTTCGATACCTTTTAAAAGAGGTGTCGCTTGCCGTAGGGTTCCATTTAAAATTATTGGTCACAATGGCCCTATGACGTCATCTTTGACGATTTCGTCATCTATCATCACTAGTAGGGAAGTTTACAACCTTTAATATTCAGTTTCCAAATTTCACTTGTTTGTGTATAATCGTTTCAAAAATAAGAGGGGGGGAGGGGGACTTTTGAGAAGCACTGTATACCATATCCTAATCTACTGTCAACTTGTGCATAATACAATGCAACAAGTTGGTTCATTTCTAATACCTTCCTAGTGGTTCTGAATTGATATGATAATGAATTCAGTTCGGATATCAGTGACTGACAATGATTTTTCCAGTCCATGCATGAATCAATTTGGAAACCAAAGAATGTTACACAGTCACTATCACTGGAGACATATGGGTTGAAGAGCCATCTGAGCCGAATGTAATTTCTTCACATGATTTTTGACGGTTATGAAACCTCATCGATTTTGTTTTTTCCACATTGAGAAACAAGTGATTTGCAGAGTACCATTCATGTAATCTATGGAATACGATATTACATTTATCTTTCAGGTCTACATCGGATTTACCTGATAAAATAACAGACGTATCATCTGGGTATAGAGTGAGTGATGCCGGTATCGATAAATTACTCAAATCACTTATGTATAAGATAAACAATACTGGGTCTCAAACTGAGCCCTGCGGTACACCAAGATCAATGTCTTTTATTTCAGAATTATGATTTTTAAAGAAAACATATTGTTTTCTGTATCTCAAATAGTTTGATATCCAATCCAGTGATATCCCTCTGATACCATATCTCAAGTGAAAGAGAATGATTGACACAATCGAACGCCCTACCAAGATCACAAAAGATACCCACAGGGCACTGGCCTGCCTCAATAAATTTGACTATTTGATTATAGTATGAATGGACTGCTGTTGTGGTGGATCTCTAAACGAGGAAGTATGTATTAATAGGCAATCGGATGATCATAATTTCATTTTCCGATGGTCGAAAAAAAAAAAATTTCCAACAAAACACATCACAACTATAGAATATTTTAAAACCTATTTTGAT
Organism: Gonioctena quinquepunctata; assembly: GCA_018342105.1. Taxonomy (NCBI): domain Eukaryota; kingdom Metazoa; phylum Arthropoda; class Insecta; order Coleoptera; family Chrysomelidae; genus Gonioctena; species Gonioctena quinquepunctata. The sequence continues at coordinate 72,552 of JAFIRS010002926.1, forward strand.
CCCGGACGCTACTGGCTTTTTTGTATTCCGACCTCCTGAAACACGTATATAACTGGTGATTTATTTGTATCAACGTATAGACACACCTACAAGCATTATTATTGGCTTGCGGTCCGTTTCAATTGGCTGCTGAAGAACCAGACAGCTGTCACTCAACCCACGTTGACTACCGGCTCTTTTGATTTCCTTTTGATCTTCTCTTCGCCGACGAAGAATGTTTACGAGTAGTACACATTATTTTTCGTGATTTGCTCCCTATAGAAACAGCTTCTGCAATTGAAAATGGTTAAACTTATACCAATGTGCTAGCTCACAATGTGAATATGTGTGTGTGCTGAGCTGCGTTCCGAATCGCACACGGTTCATTGTTTTTTAACCGACAAAACCAAAAAGGAGGAGGTTCTCTAGTCGATGCGTATACTTTTTTTTATGTATGACCACCATAACTTTTTACTGAGACGTCCGATTCCGATAATTCGTTCTTCAGTGGATAGGGTGTACTTCGAAGTTGATTTAAATGATGAAATCCACATATGTAGTTCACAATGACATATTGCTATTGTCATTATTTTTGTTCTCCTACATCCGTCACAATAATTACTTTCTATGGGAGGATGGAATTATATACAAAGTGATGAAATAAACTAACCAGAACAACAAAAATAATTTATATTACAACCACTAGTAAAAGTAGATAATCATTATTTAACTGGATCCCGTTCATTTTGGTCTTTCGCCAAAGCTGTGGGAAGAAACTTCACTTCCAGCTCATTTCCTCCTCTAACCAAAGAAGATGGAACACTAGCAACGACTGCCCAGAAAAAAGCCAATATCTTTGCGCACCTATTTGCTGGAAATTCCACTCTGGATTCATCGGGAAAACAACCCCCGAACATTACACCTATTGACAGTCACATGCCCGAGATCACCTTTCGCCAACGTACTATTAGAAAGATTTTGCTGGGTCTCAACAAAGCCTGTGGATCTGACGGAATCTCGCCGATTGTTCTCAAGAAATGTGCCCCCGAACTAACACCTGTTCTTTGCAAGTTGTTCAACCACTCTTACAATTTGGGGGTATTTCCGTCCAATTGGAAAATTGCAAGAGTACAGCCAGTCCCTAAAAAAGGCAAAAAGGCCCTACCTAGCAACTACAGACCTATCGCACTGCTATCTATTATTTCAAAGGTCATGGAAAAAGCCATCAACATCGAGCTCATGAAATATCTGGAAGACTCAGGAATTGTCAACGATAGGCAATATGGCTTCCGCCATCAGAGATCAACTGGTGACCTGCTCGCTTACGTCTCACATATATGGCAGCTATCTATTGAAAAGTATGGAGAAACTTTAGCTGTGGCATTAGATATCTCCAAGGCGTTCGATCGAGTTTGGCACCAGGGACTCCTCGCCAAGCTTCCGTCTTATGGCTTGCCCCCTCAGCTGTGTTCTCTGCTTGCTAGTTTTCTCTCAAACAGGTCTCTCCATGTAGTGGTCGATGGAGTTTCATCTGACACTCTACTCATAAATGCTGGTGTTCCGCAAGGATCTATTCTCGCACCAACACTATTTCTACTTCACATCAACGACCTGTTGAAAGCAACTTCATGTCCAGTACACAGCTTTGCCGACGATAGTACCCTCCATACCGCTTTCTCTTCCAGGGCCCCTATATCAGCCCGTGAAACCAGAAATGAACGAGGAAGAAATTTTAATAATATTAATATGGACTTAGCAACAATTCTCGAGTGGGGATCTAATAACTTGGTAGAATTCAATGCAAACAAAACACAAGCATGTCTTTTCTCTAGAAAAGTCGATCTCACTGTGCCTAACATAACTTTGTCAGGAGTAACCATACCACTGAAGTCATCCATATCGATGCTTGGTATTACTATCAGCAATAACCTTTCCTGGGAAAATCACGTGAGGTCCATTGCCAAAAGTGCATCCGAAAAACTTGGTTTTTTGTTTCGTGCCAAGAGCTATTTCACCCCACCCAGCTGCTTATGATCTATAAGGCACAGATCCGACCTGTCCTGGAATACTGTTCCCATATTTGGAGCGCGGCACCTAAACATATCCTGAGGCTATTGGATTCTGTCCAAAAAAGGGCAATTCGTCTCGTCAGTGATGCCTCGCTTACAAACTCGCTCACTTGTCTGGAACACCGTAGAAAAGTTGGCGATTTGTCTCTATTTTATAGATATTTTCATGGGCGATGCTCTTCTGAAATATCAACAATCGTTCCTGCTTTGGCACTCTCTTCGAGACTAACCCGTCAAGCTCAGTCATCACACCCCTTCGTGGTCACTTTGGAGACCTGCAGAACATCACTTTCCGAAGACTCGTTCATCCAACGAATAGCGAGGCTTTGGAACTCATTGCCTAGGGAGGTGTTCCCCGAGGCATACAACCTCCAGAAATTTAAGAAGAACACCAACTCTTACCTTCTTTCCCTTGGTTCCCACGATGTTCTCTGAACATTACAGAATATCCCTTTTCGTGGGAACCAGAACATAAAAAAAAAAAAAGTTGAAGTAAGGTGGGTAAGTAAGAATTTTGGAAGTAATCAAAAAACAAGTAGGTAGTAATTAGTAGATATCAGCCACAAAAAATTAAAAAATAAAAACTTTTTAACAAAAAATGTAACCGACGAAATACGGAACTGAAAAGTAAAAAATAAAATCAACCTTCTTAGTCTCAATAACTAAGCTCCTAAACTAATGTAAGTAACTAATTTTGAGTCGGCGCCAAACGAACAATCAACGAAGATCATCAAATTACTTCAAAAAAATTATCAGGATGTCACCACGCAACTCGATGCCATCATTTTACGCCTTACCTAATTCATTTGCTTGTTTGTTTAGCGCCGACTCAAAATTAGTTACTTACATTAGTTTAGGAGCTTAGTTATTGAGACTAAGAAGGTTTATTTTATTTTTTACTTTTCAGTTCCGTATTTCGTCGATTTAATTTTTTGTTAAAAAGTTTTTATCAATTAGGGTTTTAGGGTTGTGTGCATGCCCACCGTGCCCACATGGGCGGATCAGCGCCTGATCTTGTGATAGAATTCGCGCCAAACTTCACCGAATCTAGAAAACGCAGTCCCTCGTATATGAAACCAATTTCCTCTTCCTCTGACCTCATCAGACAAATCATTATTATAAATACGCTATTGTTATATCTCTGCACCTTCAGAATAATTAATGAATTTTTAAACCGTACCAGACTTGAGGAAGAAAAAAGTATCGAGTAAATTAGTCATTCTGTGGTCTCGGGTCACGGTAGGCTCGGCCTCAAAGGCCGATGCTCGCGTCTGTTTGCTTCGATTTTTCTGAAAGTGGAATACAATCTAGGCTATACGCGATAATAATATTGATGAAACTATATCGATTTCCAACAGGGTGGGCTTTTAAAAGGACGAAAAATGCTAGTACCTACCCACTAAAGTGAAATAAGTTACAAGAAAGTGCGAAGTTCGTATCCTACCAACTTCAGGGTGCTATCAGGTTTATTAGTGAAAAAACTGTTCGACTATACTCTGGTTCCTAATGTGACAGAGTGATAAAATGTAAATTTGCAATGACATAACCCATTAAACAGGGTGGACAACTTAAAGGTTGTATTGTAAACTTGCAATGACAGTTTTAAAGAATTCGGTATTTCAGTTATTTGAGACGTACCCACCCCCGAATCGGTCCTAAATTAGGGTCACCTTAATTTGCATAACAATAGAAAGAGGAGTTTTGTGAATGAAAGAACCCCGCACGAAAACTTATGGGAAATTGGCTCTCGGTCGAATTGGCTGAAATTTCATTATGTTACAGTAGGATGGGTCATTAGAAAAAAGTGTGAGTTCAAATGATTTTGTATGTTTATTTCTGAGATATAAGCGGCCAAGTTCGTATTGGGGTAGGATTGACAAAGAAAAAAACTGTTTTTTTAGTCGAAATAAGACAGAGTAAGGTTGAAAATGTATTGATCGGAACTCATAAACGTCTTCAATTATAATCTTATTGATGATAGTACATTAGGGTGTATACGGGGCATAGTCAAAAAAATCGTTTTTTTCCAGCCCCATTTCGAAACCAACAAGTTATATTTTGTTAAGATATCATAGTTTCAGTCTATTGTAGGCGAAACAACGTGTTTTGTTTCTTGATGACTCTCTCTGTTTGAAATTTTTTTTTTTTAATTTTCGAGTATACCCCTATACTGAAAACAATTGACAGATCGTTTTTCATTACAAAAAAAAAATTAATTGCTACTGCCCATTGGATAAAAGGAAGGGTAACATTCTGATGAACTCAATTGTTCAATATTACCTTTCATTTAGATAAAGGGTGCGTTACATTTTTTTTTAGGTGACACAATGTTTTTATTGAATAACTAGTAAAGTGTTCCGTTAATTTGGAACATATTTCACTCACAATATTTTGAAAATGTTGACTATTACATACGATAGTTTTATCAATTATTTGATACTATAAACAACACAAACCACACTCAACAACAATTTGGAACTCAACATTATAGACTAAAAAAAACGAATTATAAATAACGACTTCTAACACAAAAAGGCAATTAATATTATGGAAATTATAATATAACAAATCGAAATTGAAACTAATTAGTTATAAACAACATAATCAACAATTTACATAATGGAACTCTCAAAAAACAAACAATAACCAAAACCCAAATTCATATAAAATGATTAATATTGTTATTGATTGGTCTATTTGCGCAATCTAAAATATTTCTCAATATTTTATGGCTGGGATATTTTATTGTTTCTTTTTGAAATTGATATGCGTAATCCTGAACCTGGACTATTACGCTGCCGCATAGCGTCCAGATTTAGGAATGCTATAAAGTATCAACTGTGGATATCCTTTAGCATTATTCCTGATGCACCTGCAAATGAACGTATTCTAGGCTGCTACTGTACCTGCAAAAGTGGAGCAACAACAGTGGGATGCTGTTCCCATATTTGCAGCGTACTTTGGTACCTAGGATATGCTCATCATCAAGAAACAATAAAGTACCCTAGCCATGAACTATTAAACATTGTTTTAGATTGCGCAAATAGACCAATGAATAACAATATTAATAATATTATTTGACTTTAGGTTTTGTTTATGGTTTGTTTTCTGAGAGTTCAATTATGTAAATTGTTTTTTATGCTGTTTAAAACTAATTAGTTGCAATTTCGATTTAGAGTTAACTACTACAATACACTATAAGATTTTCACTACTTAAGAGTTCACTAAAGCACGATACGTATTTTGCTATACAATAGCTTCATCAGGTTCATTTCGATTTGTTATATTATAATGTCCATAATATTAATTGACTTTTTATGTTAGAAATCGTTATTTATAATTCGTTTTTTTTTTAGTCTGTACTGTTCCAAATTGTTGTTGAGTGTGGTTTGTGTTGTGTATAGTATCAAATAATTGATTTCGAAAAGTTTTATGATAGAATTAAATGTGCCGAAAGGTTCCATAAAATTCCGTTAAATCGATAGGTTACCCTATATATCGTAATACCGTAAACTTCAAAAATGCATATCTTAGAAATGCAACATACAAAGTTGATAAAACTATCGTATATGATAGTCAACATTTTCAAAATATTGTGAGTAGAATATGGTCCAAATTAACGGAACGGGTTTCTAGATATTCAATAAAAACATTGTGAATGACCTAAAAAAAATGTAACGCACCCTTTATCTAAATGAAAGGTAATATTGAACAATTGAGTTCATCAGAATGTTACCCTATCTTTTATTCAATGGGCAGTAGCAATTAATTCCTTTTTTTGTAATCAAAAACGATCTGTCAATTGTTTTCAGTATAGGGGTATACTCGAAAATTAAAAAATATATATATTTCAAACAGAGAGAGTTTTTTCGCCTACAATAGACTGAAACTATGATATCTCAACAAAATATAACTTGTTGGTTTCAAAATAGTGCTGGAAAAAAATCCTGAAAAACGATTTTTTTTACTATGCCCCGTATACACCCTAATGTACTATAATCAATAAGATTGTAATTGAACATGTTTATAAGTTCCGATCAATACATTGTCATCCTTACTTTGTCTTATTTCGACTAAAAAACTGTTTTTTTCTTTGTCAATCCTACCCCAATACATACGACGTTTTTACGAACTTTGGCCGCTTATATCTCGGAAATTAAACATACAAAATCATTTAAACTCACACTTTTTCCCAATGACCCATCCTACTATAACATAATAAAATTTCAGCCAATTCGACCGAGAGTCAATTTCCCAAATGTTTTCGTGCGTGGTTCTTTATGTGACAGCGGTGTAACTACACGTAGTGTATTAGAATAATAAGTATACTAATTATATACATGATTATAATTATAGAGATAGGCAGATCATTGAGATATTAATTATTCTAATAGTAAGTAGATAAAAACTTATGTAAAAGTAATAATAATATGAAAATAGATAAATTGTAATAAATATTGATATTTATAAAAAAATCTACTATTTGCAATACAACAACTTAATTTTAGTCATAATATTCCGAGTAGTCCGATGAACTATCGTCGTTGGGGTCCAGAGAAATAATAAGGGGCTCTACAGTATTTTCTAGCATGTTATGAGCTTCCCACATTCTTTCTTCTATTCCAATCACATGTTCGACGCACTTACTCCATTTTTCGCAATCCACTGTCTTTATTCCCTCTTGCAAGAGGTCTTCAACGTCTCTTATTTCAAAAGTAACGTTATGCCTTGCTACAAACCCTTTTACTGGCGCCCACACCAATTCTATGGGGTTTCATTCACAGTGATATGGCGGAAAGCAACAAATTTCGTACAAAGAGGTTTATTCAACTAACTTTACAATCTCCAGTAGCTCCTTTTTCAGCATATCTTTGTGAAATGGTTTCTTATTTAAAGTGGGCCAATGAATGATGTCATTTTTTTGCGAGAAGACGTTGGTATCTATTCGAATTTTCTTAATTATCCATGACTATAACAGACCCAGGAGGAATGAGATATTTTTTTGTACAATTTTGAGATTGAAAACCGCCAAAAATATCGAGTGATTTTTCACAAATTTACCATCCTGTTACTCTCAATAACTATTCCATCATAAGGTCCGTGGAGAACCTTACCCAAAAATTAAACCAAGAAAATGTATCACTGTGACTCAAAGTGAAAAAACATATTTTGTAAGCTGTTTTTCGAAACTGTTCATGACCATATTCTTTACAATACTCCCTAGATGTTTAGAAATCCACTAAAAGTACAAATGTACATATTTTCCCAGAAAGTCGATTTATTTTTTAGCATCACTGTTATAGTTTTCCCAATATCAATTGCAGAAGCACAAAAAAGTCTTGCGGCGAAATCCTGTGAGCAGCAGTGGCAGAGATAACTAATTTTATTTAGATATTTTAATATCCTAAAACGTATTTCGATCGGCACACACCAACACCACAGACGCTCCTGGTTTTCAATCTTCCAGAGCTATTAAAACAAATATAACGCGTGATTTATGACCTCCCATCGTATAGACACACCTGCCAGCATTGATGTCCGACTTGATTGGCCCAGACGAATCGGTTGTAGAACAGACAGCAGTCACTCAAGTCCACGTTGACCAGCGGGCTCTTTGTGCCGACGGAGACTGTATACAAGTATTAAAGATTATTTTTCGTTCCGTTTCTTCGCATATACGCTCGTGTTAGCGAAGTGAGTTTTCATTTGCTCCCTATAGAAACAACTTCTGCAATTGATATTGGATGGACTTACCAGTGATTTTTTATGAGTACTCCTTTTCGAAAAATATTTCCTGTCTCAATTACGATTGGGTGAAAAAATGCAAATTATCACTCTCATGTTTTTCTTTCTAATCAGGATCTTCCAAAATATCTATATAATTCCACATCCAGCGTTATTGCCGGTTTTTTTATGTTAGTTATTACATTTTTTTTTATAGTATTCTTCTATTTTTGTAGAAGTATTTTCAGTTGAGAATATGTTTAATATATTTTTTTACACCAAATTTCAACTCCTCAGCACAACTCTCCTCCTTTTCTATTCAAACACAATTTTCACCCATCAACATTTGAATGTAATTCCGCTCTGCCTATATTTGTAACCCACCTACATAATTTTCACTTGAATTTTCTTCAAATAATATTTGGAAATGAATTCAATACACCCCGGAAAATTCTTCTCACTTGGTGCAGAGTTCTTCAATTTCTGTTAGAAAATAAATGGCATTTAATTTTTCTAAGGATAAGGGATAAACACATTGAAAAACATATTTTGAGAACTTTTTTTGTCAGTACCAAATCAAAGGATTTGCAGATTGAGGCTTCAAATTTATTCAGACTTTAATTCTCTAAAAGAAAAAACCTCTCTGGATAAAACCAAGTCAAGTGAATACTTCTTATCAATTTTCAAACACCCTCAAATCCTTGATTTGTTTGAAAATATGAACAGGATGTTCATAAAATCTGATGTGGAATCATCTGCGACTGAAAGATAAACTTTAGTCACTATGTTCCATCGTTCAAGATAACCTCTTGTGGGGTATTCTTGTTGAAAAGGGAAACATTATCAATTGAATATCGAATAGAAATATTTTTCTGTGAATTGAAAAATCCACGATAAAGATGAAGTTATTTTTTGTGAATGTCCAACAGAAAACCACTACTTTCCCGGCTAAAGCCACGCCGGACATCGAACTACATCTGATAGATATTCTGAAAGGACCCTAACTCAAGAGAAAAAATCTGAAATTGAAAATTTGCATTTTTATTCAGATAGTTATTTGATTTTCTATTCCAGTCTTGATTAAGAACTCATATAGATGAATGAGGCAAAGAAGAATGTTTTCCAAAAAAGAGTACTCACCAGAAAGCATTTGTAACCTTGACGCAAGAGAGGCATCGCATTCACTTGGTCTTCAATACATTTGTGTCGACGAAAATCTATTTCACGTTTCCACGATCATCAGGAAGACCGGAAGAAATGGGAAACACATTTTCTAGAAGCAATACCACTTTGCAAAGGTGGAAAAAAGTTAGAAACATTTTGATTCACAGAAAAATATTTCTTTTCAATATTCAATTGAGAATGTTTCCCTATTCACCATCAAATCCATTCGATAAAAAATCCCTTTGATGATCAAAAGAGAATCAATTCAATATGAATCCAAATTCCAGGAAACATGTTCATCAATCTCGATTTTCATTATCACCAATCGATAAATTAGCACCTATGCTTTATCTAATCTAATTCTCACATGGCATACGGATTCGACGTGTCCGAGTTTTTATTCCACAAAATATAGTTTTGTAACAGCTGACCTTCACGGAAAATAAATATTTATTTCCAGGGGCGCGGTTCAAACGAAAAATCGAAGTGCAGAAATAAATAACAGAATAGACCCCAGTCAATAACCTAGTGAAATTTGTTTCAGTTTAGTGAAGTTCGTTGTTATTATCGATAAAAAACTAATAGTGCGTTTTATCATATAATTCCGTGAAAATTCGTGTTGTAGAAAAACGACGTTGCTATGGATGTGAAAATGAGGAAAAAGTCACCAGAGCAGATTGCCAGGCAGAAGAAAAACGTTTTTGACAGGCACACAGTTGCAACCTTTCCCATAGTTTACGGGCCCATTCCATACAGTTAGTATATTGTGGAACCAATTGATATAAAAAACACATTATAATTCACATATGATTTATATATCAACAGACTACATAGTCTAGTCAGCAAGTGCTTTTTAGGTCAAATTTTTTTCGCATTCTCCCAAAATTATGATTGAGGTGTCATTCGATTCGGAATGGCATGTAGATAGTTTTTGAAAAAATGCTATGGCCGCTCGCAAAAATTGCAATAGTTATAAACAATTATGTGAAAAAAAGGGGGTTTGGTTTTTCGCCAATATCTCAAAAACTATTCGAGATAATTCAAATTCAAAAAGAGGAGGAAATTTCCTAAAAAAAAGTCCTAACTCCCGGAACTGTAGGACCAATATTTATAATTTTCCCAGAGGGTTGAAAATACGACCGAAAACGGGTACTCCGGTTTGCGCAAGCCACGCCCCCTTCGGACCTTTAATGAATAAATATTATTTAAACTTATTAAATATGAAAATTGAAAATTGAAAAAATTCAGGCGCCTGCAGGATAGATCTTATCGCGATTTTTCAATAAGTTATTCATTGGTTAATTAACGATTTTTTGTAGCACGAACATTAACATTGCAAGTGCGATAATTGTTAAACTATTAATCTGAGAATTTTTTCCTTTCGTGGAGCTATTTTTCAAAGGTCTTAGAATAGATTCCCGTTGGAAAAATTAAAGAATTGTTGATTTTCGTTTTGTTATTAACAATTTACTAAGGTGAAAAATTATAAAGCTTCATTAAACATTGAAAAAAACTTTTTTTATAATAATAATATTATTGATCCGTTTTCTTATGATCAGAAGCTACCTAAAAATGATTTTTAATAATTTTTATCTCCTATTGTTTAAAAAATTGTTATAAACAAATGCGTTGTTAATGAGATAATTAAAACAATTTTTCTGATAACATAGTCTTTGATGAGAATTATGATTAAAAAAAAACCGTTTCTTAAAAAAAATGTTTAATTGCTTAAGAATGCATTTGTTAAATAACAATTTTTTTTACCACTTGTTATGAAATATAAGGAACCATTTTTTTTATCATTATTTATCTTGGTCTTTGATTTGAAAAAAAACGATTATTATTTAAATTTTCATTGTTTATTTAATAAACAATTTGTTATAAACAAATGAATTATATCTTTGTTTTTTTTTTCTTTTTCTACAAAAAAAAAAATATTAAAATTTTATTATTCATAAAAAAAAAAAATTAAAAAAATTAAAAAATTTTTTTAAAAATTTTTTAAGTAAAAAAAAAAAAAATACAAAGAGATAATTCATTTGTTTATAACAAATTGTTTATTAAATAAACAATAGAATTTTAAATAATAATAGTTTTTTTTTTAATATCAGTGACCAAGATAAATGATGATTGAAAAAAAAATTATTCCTCAATTTTTTAAGAAACGGTTTTTTTTCAATCATAATTCTCATTAAAGTTTAAGTTATAAAAAAAAAAATTATCTCATAAACGCATTTGTTTATAAAAAATTTGTAAACAATACAAAAAAAATTATTAAAAATATTTTTAAGTAGCTTCTGATCATAAGAAAAGGGAAAAATAATATTATAAAAAAAAGTTTTTTTCAATGTTTAATGAAGCTTTATAATTTTTCACCTTAGTAAATTGTTAATAACAAAACGAAAATTAACAATTTTTTAATTTTTCCAACGAGAATATATTCTAAGACCTTTGAAAAATAGCTCCACGAAAGGAAAAAATTATCAGATTATTAGTTTAACAATTATCGCACTTGCAATGTTAATGTTCGTGCTACAAAAAATTGTTAATTAACTAATGGATAACTTATTGAAAAATCACGATAACAATTTTTGGACCACGTATTATTGTTCATTGATCTATCCTGCAGGCGCCTGAATTTTTTCAATTTTTAATTTTCATATTTAATAAGTTTAAATAATATTTTCCTCCTCTTTTTGATTCTTTTTTCAAATTTGAATGATCTCAAACAGTTTTTGAGATATTGGCGAAAAACCAAACCCCCTTTTTTTTCACTTAATTGTTTATAACTATTGCAATTTTTGCGAGCGGCCTTAGCATTTTCTCAGAAACTATCTACATGCCGTTCCGAATCGAATGACACCTCAATCATAATTTTCGGAGAATGCGAAAAAATTTTGACCTAAAAAGCACTTGTTGACTAGACTAACAGCAACTACATACCCTTTAGTCCTTGCCAAACTGTTCAAAATATTTGTTTACAAATCACTTCACCAGTTAGTATTACTTCATATAATGCCCGAAAAGCGCGTCTTTTTTAAAAAACATCGATCGAATCCAACCTACCTTGGTACTCAAAATACATATTGAATGCGATTGATGTCCGAATCACTTCATCAATTCTGTGGAACTTACAAAGTTATAGGATAAATCAAATAGGATGACAAAACTGGTTCTTAGCATTTGTAGGTACATAAAATAGTAATAAAGTAATAATAAATCGTACATAAAATACATATGAAACTGTTATGAGCATACAGTATACAGTGAAGGAAGAAACATTCAATGAAAAAAATTTGATGGTGAGGTAAAATGACAGATTGAAAGATTGGTAGATATTATAAAAATTATGGTCTGATAAAAACCATGTGAGTGTTCTTTTGAAAACATGAATTCTATCAGTAGTTTTCATTGATTCAGGAAGTTTGTTATACGGTTTTAGTCTCAAGTAAGGTGAGGTAGCCGTTATCTTATATTTGTAAGAATTTGTGCGGAAATCATTACATTTTCACGTATTTAGTTTATGCTGATGTCACAGCAGTCTTTTACAGAGATCATTCATGGCAACAACTCAAAGGAAAAGTAGAAAAAGACTTCGCCAATATCATCAGGTAGTTCCAATATAATGAACTTACATTGAATGTAGAAAAGACGAAATATCTACCATTCACTTTCTACGTCAATCACCCACCGAATATGGGACCGTTAAACATAGATCAACATACATCCATTCCTGAAGCCACTTCCATAAAATTCTGGAAAATCATTAATGAAATGATATGAAAATATTTATTGATATTTACCTTAAAAATATTTACTGGGATAACTGTTTTAGGATACCTAATATTACGAAACACCTGAATACGACATTACCCGACTGTGATCTTTAGAAAAGCCTGAATCTGATTATGAATATATTGATTTCCCTATTATTATGGAAATCAGATTTAAACACTTTCCCGATTGTAAAATGAAACAAATTTCTTGTACTAGTTTTAGTCTTTAGTATGGGTATGTGTGTTCATATTTGTAAATTTTAAATTTTTAACTTTTCATGGTAGATTGGCTATATCACACACAAGTAATACTTACTAGTAATTGTTACAGTGAAGCCTCTGTTTATTTACTTATTTACTAAACATCATGTAATTGCATTGTATTATTTTTTTGTCAAATAAACATTATTATAGACCACTAATAACATTTTCGGAAGTGTTTGGAAACAAACCACAGATTTTATATCAACACTGATGGTAGGCCAAAACGAGCTGCTGGCAGAAATGTAGAAACATTGCTAATGAGCCTTCTTATCTATATTGAATATCAAACAAATATATCTGAATAAAACCTCAATTTGTAATAGTGTGACAGATTGAACGTAAAATGCGATTTTTGAAAAATAGGTTTTTTATTGTCCTTGCTTTTATTAAATTTTTTTATAGTTAAGTTTCAAGTTCGGTTTACTTGAGATATAAAGATTATTTGACTTCTGTCAGATCCACTGATTTTTAAATTTTACATGGAGAGTTTTTGGAGTTTGGTGTAGGTTGTCCCAAACACTCAACCTGAAACATGTATTTATTTCAATTTTTTTTAACTTTATTGAAATGGTAAGGAAGATAGGTCTCTTACAAAAATTTTACTTTCACTTCAATAAAACTATGACACTGGATTATAAGTTATTGATAATCAATTTCAGATTAAAATTTCGGTTTACGTCTACCAACTAGCCTTCATCGAGAATTACCCTGTATGAGCTCTGCCGCACCGAGTAGAAGTGCAGCAAATTTACCAAAAACCAGTCCCCTCCTAATGCAATTTCATTGTTTCATCTGATTAGAAATCTTCGGTTGAGGTGTGTAATTTCAAAATAAAATGGAAAGTGGATACCTACAGAATTGTGCCTCCAAGCTAGAAAACGACTTTTACTCGTTCATTTATATTTAAAAAAAGAGAAGATTCGAATCGGTTGATTGAAGCACAGGTCCGGCGCTAAATAATAATTAAACCGTGTACGGTTCATGTTTTTCCTGGCCCTTATTTTTGTGATTTGAAGTTGAACGTTACGGTCTGTCCGTTATCCTATATCGATCAGCTTTACATGTAAGTCCACTTGTAAGAATGTAAAAAATTCTTGAAACTCAATTTTCACTCTATTACAGGGTGTTGAAATTTGTTTTTTATTTCGGTTTTTCCTAAATAATTTTTAAAATAATGTCGATATTTGGACGAAAATTGGTATTTGGGGATTTTTTAATATGGGGAATTCAAATTTGATCTTAGTTCGGCCCTTTATTGTAGGGGGTGCTGTCTACAGGAATTTGTCTCCTTTGGGGAGTCACAACATTGTCGTGCATGTATGTATCACATTTTCTAGAAGAAAAATCGATTCCTCTATAATTTTTACGTGAAAAAGGTATGCTTTTCAAAAGTTGCTACAAGCAGCCGTTTTCGAGATATTTTGATTTAAATTCATCGATGCACGTGTTTGTCAAAAAGGGAAACAATTTTTAAAACTTTTTTTACTCAACACAGAAACATTTCAAACGCTAATTTTTAAACAACAATAAACAGCGGAACACTAGATATAAATCTAAATCAAAATCACAATGAATGTTTGAAATGTCCACTTCCTGCCTGTATGCACGCATCCAATCTTCTTCTCATTGATTCGCGCACTCTTTGCAAAATTCCTAGAGTATTTTGATTCGTTCTACAAGAGTTAATTATTCGATTACTGAATTCTTTTTAATTTTAGATAGGTGTATGGTAAATTAAGGATTTTGGATGTCCCAACAGGAAAAAATCCAAACTTTTAAGGTCTGGTGACCTAGGGGACCATGGTTGAGGCCGTTCCCGACCTATCCAACGGTTGCCGAAAGTTTGATCTAAAAATTCTCGCGGTTGGGGCACCGTCATGCATAAACCACATTTCATTTCGTAGTCTAAGCGGCACATCTTCCAGTAAAATAGGCAAATCTTCTTCAAGAAAATGACGATATCTCTCTCCGCTTAATCCGGAATAAAGAATGGACCTATAAAATAATCTCCAAGGATTCCTGCCCACACGTTAAGAGAGAACTGTTCTTGGAAATGTGATTCCTGTATCGCATGGGGGTTTTCCTCTGACCACAAATGATTGTTGTGAAAATTGCGTATAGCGCTGCGTGAGAAATGTGCTTCGTCGGTAAACAGGATTTTATTTTCAAATAAAGGATTTTGAGTAAGGCATTGGAAAAACCAACGACGAAATATGGTCGGGATATAACAAATTATCAATTAAAATTTTCCATACCAGAACATGATAAATGTTTAACGTCAGCGCTATTTTTCTGGAGCTTGCTTCCGAGTGTTCTCCTGCCAGATTAAGAACTGCTTCCTCGGTTTCTGGGGTTCTTACCGACAGATGACTAGCTTTCTCAAAACTTCCTATTTCCCTTAACCGAGCGTGAATTCTTGAAAACGTTTTTGAAGTAGGAGTCTAGCCTCATATGCATTTCCGTTAGCAAGTCCGTATGTAAAATATATGTCAGCATAGTCTGCATTTGTAAAGTTTACCATTTTTTAACAAATAATCACAATAATTATGAATTAAACTATTTAACTATGAGTCAAGATATCATTTTTGACATGACAGCACAAACAAAATTGGAATAAACTTACAAGCCTACTTGATACTTTTATTTTCAAAGAGTTCGCGAATGAGATGAAGATTGGATGCATCGATTAATGTAAATCAAAAGAGACAAAGACCTGTAGGCGGTGCCCCCTACAATTAAGGGCCAAACTAAGATCAAATTTGAATTTCTCATACAAAAAAATCCTCAAACACCAATTTTCGTTCAAATATCGACATTATTTTGAAAATTATTTACGAAAAACCAAATAAAAATAGACATAGTTCTCCAAATGTCAACTGTATTTAGGGAAATAACCTATTCAATATGAGTTTTTCTTAAATGGAACAATTAGAGTTCGACTTTATTTTTTTATTAAAAAGGTATTTTGCTTACATAGTAATTTATCGAGGTAATATTTGCCCTTCAACACATTTCTATATGATCAATTTAATTGACAAACACAATAAATATCATTATGATTTATATTATAATATAATTATATTAGTATATCGTTTGAAAATCGAGAGTTTTTCAACTCAATTCAATCCCAATCTTAAAAAATATCGATAGTACGCATAACCCTCATTATATTATCCTTGAAATTTGGCTAGCAATTTATGTGAGAAATCCCCAGAAGCCGGTACTGTAGAAATATATTTCTCGTTTCCCATGTCCACGGACGATCAAATCCGAATTTATTTCCGAGTTCGTTTCACACAAATCGAACGCGTTGAAAGCGAAAGTTGATTAATGCAAGAATTGATACTGAATAGCTGTCAGTATCCAAGCAGGGCGAGTATGGACTTGATTGCTCCTTTGCAGGTCGATTCAAAGATGCAAAACGTGTTATTCGAAGAATCTCAAATTTCATGTTATATAATAATAATAGATCTTGAAGCACGTAATGTTCCTTGTGTTGTGGAAAAGAATAAATTACAAGAAAAGTGCAGTACCAGGGAAAAATACATGGGGAAAACATTTCATAGTGCCAAAGATAGAACAAATGAAAAAGGCTTTTTAGCTAGTAGAACAAATGTTGTTGAAACTTTACTTCAATATTTTTTTGATTTAGCAGTAGTCAACTCTTGGATGAAAGTAAACATTGCTGAGCGTAGCTGTCCCAAAATCAAAAATTAAAGATATTCCAAATTTTTTTATGGAAATAGGCGAAGCCATACCTATGATGAACAAACTGAAAGCGAAGATGAAAAGGAAGGCCACAAAACTGCAGGCCTCTCTACAGGCAAAGAAAAAGAATTAGATGGATACGATCATTTTTCTATCGTTGACACATTAAATCCGCAAGATTTTGCCATAGGGAAGGTTACAAAAAATGAACACGTGTGAGATGCTCAAAATGCAGTGATTATTGTAACAAAGGATATGTTACTATACCACTGGTCATTTTAATTCATTAATTACAATAATATCTTTAGAAAAAACATAGTTCTTGAAATGTTAATGTATTTCTTATCGCCGGCTGCGAAACCAAATTCCCTTCGAAAGAGTTGTGCTGACATGGATTCGAAAAATGCGATATAAGATTTGTTAAAGAATCACCAAAATAATTTCCCTACCGAAAATTCTAACTTTGAAGACCATGGATCATCGCTAGAGTAGAAGAACTCTGGATACTTGGGCACTATCACTGATTCTAAACTTTCAGGTTCTCAATTTCTAAAAAACCTCATTAAATCTTTGAGACCTGTTACTTTTATAGTGAATAAGTTCCAGATTTCCTTTTCTTTTAACATTATCTCTTATTCATTCTGAATTAACTTTATTTGGCTCAGTAGAATGAATTATCTGTCGCTTGGTCCCTAATATAACTAATGAAATAACAGAAATGATATCCATAGGAGAAATCAATTGAACTTTTTCTGAATCGGACCGTTACTTATTTGAATGATGAGAAATTTAAAATCAGGCTGGCAAGGCCTATATAACTAAAAAAATTAATGCCATGAGAGAGGTGTGTATCGTCTAAGACTTTGAACCGAACTGGTTTCTCCGATCAATCCATGAATACCCTGACTGTCCCGTTCATCCACTTGCCAAACATATGTGAAACATTGTTCGGTTTCCTGATACAAGCATGGTCAGGCCATTTTTAGAGGATGGAATCATTCAGTAATAAAGCTTACAAACGTATACAATCAATAGCCTAGTGATTTTAGATATATTTTTATCTACGATATACTTATAACAATTATTTTTCCCAGCCACAGACAAATCTTAAAAATACAATATTTTATTACTTATGAGCGTGATAGTTAAAAACAACCATTTGCATGGAAAAAAAGACTTCCACGCTACTGTTACTCTTATTATTAACAATATTTTCTGGTCTTATTATTCTTCCAGGAAAATGTTTTGTAAACCAGCCATATATAAAATGTCATTTTATGATGATAATTTTTTTCTCATATCTGCCGGCGATCAAAAATAACTTTTTGTGAAATATTGTATCCTACTCTGACTGTACTATAACACGCTTTTCTGTGACGGAAATACCATACAAATTATTTGAGAAGTGGTCCCTTTCGAAAATATTTGAAGAAATAACATGTTTCGCTATGAACAGTACTCGACTAAAATAACAGAAACATGAGAGAAACCGAGAAAAAAATTATCGGGAATTAATTCTGCTGCGTGGGAGATTCAGTAAGAAAATTCCATAAATTGGAGTTGCTTTAAATATGATGAGAAGATGAACCCTACGACCTATTCTCCGTAGATGTCAAATTTTGTATGGGTAAAATTTTACACTTAGGTATACTACTACGACTTAATTTCAATTCAAATATCAAGTCATTTCGAAGTGACAGGTGAGACAGACCAGCAAGTAACAATCAGTTTTTTAGTCGTACCCGTGATATTTATTGTTTTGATTTTATTCTGATTGACTTTTGTCAATAGATATAAGGCGCTTCATTTTTGACAGAAAAATTATCACTTATTAATTCCATTAAGTTAATAGAAACTAACAAAATTATCGCGATGATCTCCCGTTGCTATAAGCAACGTAAACAAAAAGGAGTCTTCTAATTGGTTGAAGATAAATTCATGAAATTTTCTTAAATATCTTATTTTCTGACCACCCGTTTCGGTTATAGTTTCATGGTAAACTGTGAATCCCAACGAATCTCGAAAAAGTAAATATTTCATTCAAAATAGATATTGCATTCTGTTACATTATTCATGTCTTACTAAAGATCAAAACTGTTTTTAAAAGCGTCATACCAAATAGAATGTTTCGAATGTTTTCCTTTGAAGTTGTATGTTGTATAAAATAAACGCCAGCTTACAAGTGTGTAGGCATTTCATTCCTGAACACTCCGGAGTATTATTTTTTTACCATTTCTTAACGGCATCTCATATCTTAATGACCAATTGTAGCAAGTTCACATAAAATCGTGCTGAAAGGGATGAAAATCAATGAAACAATGTTTTATCATGTATATTCCAATAGTATTATGTTTCTCCTTTTAGTTTTTTTCTTCTATTTTTCCAATTAATATAATGAAACCGAACCGAATCGAAGATCAAAATAAGATCAAAAGAGCCGATAGTCAACGTGGGTTTGAGTGACAGCTGTTTGAGAAAAATCGAATTAAACGGTTTTCTTCACATAAAGGATTCAATATAAAATTGAACCAGAAAATGGTAGATCTCAGGTGAAAAACAACTACTTTCCTGGCAAATACCACGCAGAACGTTGAATGATATTCACCTGAGAATCCATGCATACTTCCATATAATATCAATGGACATTGAATGCAAATGTTTCTTTCTGATAAGCTTGATTATGTTTAATTTATGTCGTGTTCACCTAACAATCCGCATACCGGTTTCAGGCTTCTTGGCCCTCATCAGTACGGAGTAGTCAACCAGCCAAAGGTCCAAAGAACTCTGGCTGAAGTGAGACACAACGTAAACAAACCATCATCGAGCTTGTGAAACATTTGCATTCAATGTCCATTGATATTATATGGAAGTATGCATGGATTCTCAGGTGAATATCATTCAACGTTCTGCGTGGTATTTGCCAGGAAAGTAGTTGTTTTTCACCTGAGATCTACCATTTTCTGGTTCAATTTTATATTGAATCCTTTATGTGAAGAAACCGTTTAATCGATTTTCTCTTCATTCCACTTCACATGGCACTTATCTTTCACTATATGCTAGACGGGCTTGCCATCCTACTGAGAAGGAATCTTTTATTTAGAAACCTATCGGGTGGGAGATTTTCGGAGTGTTTCTTTCTGTCACTAGGTACCGCCAGTTAAAGTTTATCTTTTCCGGCGTACCTATAGGTGTTACAAGCTCGATGATGGTTTGTTTACGTTGTGTCTCACTTCAGCCAGAGTTCTTTGGACCTTTGGCTGGTTGACTACTCCGTACTGATGAGGGCCAAGAAGCTTGAAACCGGTATGCGGATTGTTAGGTGAACACGACATAAATTAAACATAATCGAGCTTATCAGAAAGAAACATTTGCATTCAATGTTCATTGATATTATATGGAAGTATGCATGGATTCTCAGGTGAATATCATTCAACGTTCTGCGTGGTATTTGCCAGGAAAGTAGTTGTTTTTCACCTGAGATCTACCATTTTCTGGTTCAATTTCATATTGAATCCTTTATGTGAAGAAAACCGTTTAATTCGAGTTTTCTCTTCATTCCACTTCACATGGCACCTATCTTTCAGCTGTTTGAGTGTCAGCAAGCCAATGATAATGCTTATAGGTGTGTCTATACGTTGAGACTAATAAATCACCAGTTTCAGGAGGTCTGAGTAAATGAAAGCCAGTAGCATCTCTGGTCTGAGATCGAAATAGGTTTTAAAATATTCTATAGCTGTGTTGTGTTTTGATGGAAAATATGCTTTTTTTTCGACCATGGGAAAATGAAATTATGATGATCCGATTGCCTATTAATACATACTTCCTCGTTTATGGCATATTTTTTTATTTTAACGTATTTTTAAAATATTTAAATATCTAAATAAAATTATTTCCGCCTGTGCTGCTCGAAGGATTCCGCCGCAAGTCTGGGAAACTTGTTTTTTTATGATTCTGCAATTGTAAATGGTTTAACTATACTTAAATTTCGGCTGTGGTGGACAACTTAGAGCACCAGCGCGAAAACCAACTACACTATTAAATTATTTTTAGTCATCAAATCTGCCATCATGAATTATCTAATTTTTACCAAAAGTCATATTTTCTAACCCTAAAAACCCCTGCTTAACATTTATGGATATAATCGATCCATAAATCACAAAACTCTTCCTCCATCATGAATTTATAAATGTTAACAACAAATTCATAATCCTCGACCCCAAAAATCTCCACCCACCAATTTTGAATAGAATCGGACCATGACCACAAAACTCGTACGCCATCTTCAATTCGCGAATTTTTACAGAAAATTCATAATCTCTGTCCCTAAAAACCCCCACATACCAATTTTGAATAGAACCGAAACATAATAACAGAATTCGTCCGCCATCTTGGAGCCGTCTCTTTGTTTTTTACTTTAACAAAAATTTCATTATACGTTGTCCTGCCAAATTCCACGGTAATCGGACGACTTAAAGTGTCAAACTTCCCTTACAATTTTTTAACAGGAAAGACATACGAAAGAAGCATGTTAAATGAAAGCTTGTACCTAATACAAATAGACGTGAATGAGTATTTAAATATCAAAAATAAGACATTTAGTGAGAAAATTTCGTTGAACCCTGTATGAAAAAGGTACATTTATGGGAAAATGAAATTATGATGATCCGATTGCCTATTAATACATACTTCCTTGTTTATGGCATATTTTTTTATTTCAACGTATTTTTAAAATATTTAAATATCTAAATAAAATTAGTTATCTCCACCTCCTGCTCAAAGTATTCCTGGGAAACTTGTTTTTTATGCTTCTGCAATTGATAAGGGATGAACTATAATATGCAACACAACAGTGTGCTGTTTGAAGTATGTCCATGAATGCCTGGATTAATACTTATATTAATACTTATACGTAAAGTGCCAAAAACAGTTTTCTGGCAAGGGTTGTGTTGATATACAAATTATCAATATATAGTAATCTTTCTTTTCCCAGGAGCCCATCCATTAGGAACATCACTACAGAAAAGTGTCACCACCTTTTAGGCACAACTTGAAACCTTTTGAAAAAATATGAACTGGTGAGGTGTCTGAATATATAACGCACAGTTATTCTTCAACTATCCACTTTTTTTTTCTTCAAATTAGTGTTTATGCATTTCAATACGCCATTTTCTGAAAGAATGCAGAAAACTCAATGAACCCTTTTTTTACCCTTCCATGTTTTTAAGGAAAACAGTCAATGTGTTAATTTTCCATCCAACCAAATTTTTTTCATATACATATTTCTTGTTGGGATAAATTATTGAAATATTCTACCACCATCACAACAACCGTGTGGCAAGCACTAGTTGACCCATTTACCACATGTATGGCCCAATATTTGTGGGAGACCGTGTATATGTTTTCTTCTTTATCACTCAGAAGATCAGCAAATAGGGGGATGAGCTACATTTGCGATAGCAAATCTCACTCAACTATTTCTAACATTGACCTCTGCCGTCACACTCATTTAAATTGTTACGACTCGATTCGAAAGTTGTCACAACACAAAATCCAACTAATTGAACTGTTATGGTCGTATAACATAACGATCAATTAATGGTTTCCAACTGGAATATTATTTTCATCCAAGCATTCTCAGTAGTGGGCTATTCTCGGTTATAACGAGCCATTAGAAGCAAAAAACGGTAATAGAGAGAAAAGGCATTTCAGGAAATTACAGAACACCTGCTTGTAAGTACCACAAGATTGCATTAGGTCAAGTACCAGGCTAATTGAAACAATGTTCAGTTCAGTCGAATTCGATGTTCCGGTTAAAAGCAGCATTTAATAGTCATACCGGTAATGTGATGAGTTTTTTCATCTTAACTGAATTAATTAGCATTCAGTGGCCTGGTCGTTTTTCCATTTGATCGGATATATGGATTTATCATAATATTCAAAACAGTCCTAAGAGTGGTGGGAATGAATATGTTGCAAGTGTGGCCATTGCCAAGGCCTGGAAGTTGTAGAGGATATCGCCTATCTGTAATGAAAAATATTTTCATAATATTGACTGAATATTTTTTGTGGAGGTACCAGCACATTCCTGTGTATTTTTGGGTGCTCTTTGTTCTTGTGTTAAGCCCTTCCTATTCTCAATGTTCTCGAAGTTTCTTCTTTATATGTTTTGCCACAGAAACATGGAACACTGTACTCTTCATTTTCTGATTTAAGCTCTTCGTAACAGTTTTGTTTGAATTAAAGTAGCTCCAGAGTATTATCTCTTTTGAACACAGTTCTAACGTTGATTTTGTTACATATTCGTTTGATATTTCAGATACAACACAAACGTATGGTTAACATTTATAGCTATGGCCGGTTGTGGAGGTTCTTGTTGTTTAGACTACAAAATATTTTGGATAGGGTTATCTCATTTTTGAAATTGTGTCGTCGAAGAAATAAATATGACCCTGTAAAAAAGTGTTTTGACGATACTTTGTTTATACTGAGCCTTGAGTAAAAAACTTGTTTTCATAACACGGCATAAGTTGTTCTAACAGATATTAGAAGAAATTAGAGATATGCTATAAGGTTATGGTTTTATATAATTTTTTATGCGAAAACAAATTCAGTAGTCTGAAATAAATTTGTAAACTAACCGGTTTTCTTGAGCCTTTCCTTCAACTTCCCACCTCAAGTTTTTCTTTGGGGGATTTGTCTCAAAATAATTTTTCAGATATATCGAATAAACTCTGGTAGAACCTGTACTAAACAATTTTTCTTGAAATTGCATTCTGCAATTTTATGATGACCACCATCAAAATTTTAAAGGGTCTGAGCCCAATATACATAAATGAAAATCTGGTCTCTGAGTATGGTTCACAAAAGGCAAAGAGTTTACCGAATTACCAAGGCTAGTAAATTAAGCTAAAAGTAGCTGCTGTTTACTTCCTATAAAAACGAATGAACTTAACTATAAAATTCAGAATTCAGAATGGCCGACTTAACTTTCCCCCCAATGTCGTATTATATTCCTTTTTTCAGTCACCCCCTTGCCAAAAAAATTAATACCCCTTCCCATCGTAAGAATCCTGTTGTGCAGGAAGTTTGAGATGTATAATCTTAATTATTTTTGAAGTACGAATTGTATTCGATTCGATTATTTTGTGAGTGGATTGGAACAATGGAAATAATTTATTAATAAACCTAAAACGTACATATTGGTGCTATAAAAATTAAAATTATTATAAACTGCGCATTTTTGTTTGAGTTATTTTCTGCGCTGGAACTGAACTGCTGGACAATTCGACGTTATTACGCTGTGTTTCTTAGGTTAGTTCTCATCTGATTTATTATATTTTCGCGTAGCTCTTGGTCTAGATGTGGATAGGGTTTGATAGGATTGCTTCGACCATGCCCTATCAGTTCCAATACACCAACTTTTGCCCATTGTGAAAAGGCAATGATTTGTTTTTTTTTTGTTTATGATATCTAAACCTGCTAATTCAGACTTTTCGGCCCATTTTTGAATTTCGTGCACTCCAATTGCTATATTTTCGTACCTGCCAAGAGTTCTTTGTTGGAACGAAGTTCCTTCACGCGGCTTGCGGTATGTGTTGACTGGTAGAAATCGGCATGTAAGAAAAAAGCGATGCGACTTTCTCTCTCTCTGTCTTTTTCTATTAAATACGAGTCTGTGTGACAAGCATCTAGCCCTTGCTCATACGATTCCGATGGTGTATGAAACCATCCGAACTGCTCTTATACTTGCGGGAAATTTAAAATGATACATGAGCGGTAGGATATTTATGCGAATACAAGTCGGATATTACGTTGAGTAGTAATACGTGGAAGATATTTTTGTTTCTTTTATATTTTTATATAACGTGTGTTTAGATGATTATATCCTTTTTTTGGACATAATTTCTTGTTTTTTGTATGCCGAAGTTGGATTAAATATGTGGCACGTCAATTTGATATAATATAACGAATAGTATTATCAAGAATATAACCGACGAAACCAAAAAGGAGGAGGTTCTCTAGTCAACGCGTATATTTTTTTTTATGTATGACCACGTATTACTTTTTACTGAAACGTCGTATGACCACGTATTACTTTTTACTGAAACGTCCGATTCCGATAATTCTTTTTTTAGTGGATAGGGTGTACTCAGAAGTTGGTCCCAGTTGAATTTAAAAGATGAAATCCACCCCTAAGGGTTGCAAAATTAAGGATATTGATCACTCATCCTCTAAATTCTGGTCCGTTAACCGATTCTATCAGGCATAACTTTGTACTGGGTTCCTCGATTTGGATGTTTTTTTTTTTATCAAATAGGGTATACCTCATAGTTGATCATAGTTGTGTTTCGAATGGAATTATCCACCCTTATGCGTAGAAAAATAGGGGATAATTGATTTTTCACTTGTGAACATTGGCACACATATGTAGTTGACAATGACAGATCGCTATTGTCATTATTTTTGTTCTCCTACATCCGTCACAATCATTATATTCTATGAGAGTATGGAATGATATACAAAATAAAGAAATGAACTAACCACAACAACAAAAATAATTTATATTACATCAAATAGTAAAAGTAGATAATCAATTATTCAACTGGTAATAGTTGAAGTAAGGTGGGTAAGTAAGTATTTTGGGAGTAATCGAAAAACAAGATGGTAGTAATTAGTAGATTTCAGCCAAAAATAATTTTAAAATAAAAACTTTTTAACAAATAATTAATCCGACGAAATATGGAACTGAAAAGTAAAAAATAAAATAAACGTTCTTAGTCTCAATAACTAAGCTCGTAAACTGATGTAAGTAACTAATTTTCAGTCGGCGCCAAACAAACAAGCAAATGAATTAGGTAAGGTGTAAAATGATGGCATCGAGTTGCGCGGTGACATTCTGATAATTTTTTTAAAGTAATTTAATGATGTTCGTTGATTGTTTGTTTGGCGCCGACTCAAAATTAGTTACTTACATTAGTTTAGGAGCTTAGTTTGTGAGACTAAGATAGTTTATTTTATTTTTTACTTTTCGATTCCATATTTCGTCGGTTTAATTTTTTGTTAAAAAGTTTTTATTTTTAAGTTTTTTGTAGCTGAAAACTACTAATTATTACCTACTTGTTTTTTTATTTCTTCCAAAATACTTACTTACCCACCTCACTTCAACTATTACCAGTTAAATAATATGATTATCCACTTTTACTATTTGTTGTAGTATAAATAATTTTTCTTGTTCTGGTTAGTTTATTTCATTACTTTGTGTATCATTCCATGCTCTCATCGAATATAATGATGGTGACGGATGTAGGAGAACAAAAATAATGACAATAGCGATCTGTCATTGTCAACTACATATGTGTGCCAATGTTCACAAGTGAAAAATCAATTATCCCCTATTTTTGTACCCGTAAGGGTGGATAATTCCATTCGAAATCCAAACATGATCAACTATGAGGTATACCCTATCTAATAAAAATACATTAAAAAAATATATGCGTCGACTAGAGAACCTTCTTCTTTTTGGTTTCGTCGGTTAAAAATACCTGTGGCGAAGGAGTTTGGAAAAAGGATATATAGTTATAGTATTGCATGATATAATAACAATGAAAGGTGATGGTATAGAAAACGTCAACTTTCAAACAGAAAAATATTGAGAAGAAAGAAACACAAAATGGTGGATACATGAGATTGATAGCAACATATTCTGCTACCTCGATATTAATTGATTTATTGGATCGTTTGGAACCATGGAGGGAGCATAACTCTTTTTCCTTACGTGACGAAAATATACAAATATAAACAATCTCAATCTACATATCGAATTACATTCGGAGTTGAAGAACACCTGGCCAATCGAATGAAACGAATAAAATGTGTTTAAAATATGAGTACTCACAGCAAACATAAAATATAAATAAATATAAAGAAAATATGGTCGTGTTTAGGATTGAACCCCGGACCTCTGGCTTGGTTGTCCCTCGTTTTACGGCAGCTCTGTTTGGTCTTTGAAATTATTCGTGTATTTGTAGCACATGAGCGTTGTGGAATTGAATATTTCTATTGCGCATGTAAGATTTCGGAGCAAAGTAGAAAATATATTTGCACACGCTTTCTCCTTACGTGATGATAAATCTCCATATCTAATTACATTCTGAGTTGAAGAAAAAGCGTAAGGAACTTCGTTCCTGACGGGGGTCCCCCGACCACACAAGATTTTTTTTTCAGTTCGGATTTACTGTCAGAAACAATGTCTCTGTTTGGATACTTATGTTTTTGCCCCTTCTACCACGTTTTCAACTCGCTTTCTTGTCTGTTTGTTTGTTTGATTGATGTGGATAGGCATCAGAATAATAATGGAAGTTATGTCTATTAACAGTCCCATTGTTATGAAAGGTGCACTCATCAGTATACAGAACTGAATTGATAACATTTTCATCATCTGCAACTTTATCTAATACAAAATTCAACTCGATTCCCATAATCGTTTTCGGAAAGTTCTTGGTGAAGCTGGATTTTATAAGGATGGTAACTATATTTTTTTGAGAGCTCTTGATATGTTTGCTTGACTATTGCCGATATTTTCCGCAATCGGGTAGGTTTTGACTTGTATGGGGATTTTCGATTACAGAGGCAATCACCGCAAATTTAATTTAACAAGTTTCTTTTTCATGTTTTTTTCATACTGATCACTTCTAGCTCGTCTAAATAGTGCCAATAATCTTTCGAATTCAAATTAATTCTGTTGGGAAATCTTTCAGCGTAAATTCGTGATGCCAGAAAACAGTTTTGAAGACATTCTCCTAGTATAACAATCATATCGATTCTTTCGGATAGATTAGCATTTTTGATAACAAAATAATGATAACAAGATCACAAACTACTGCTTCCACCAATAGGACGATTTAGAATTGAACACTTATAAATAACTGACAACCATAAGTAAATAATAATACAACTTTTTCAAAACGTAATAGGTGACTTGATAAATAACAAATTTCTTAAAATCAGTTTGCAAAATGAAAATGTGCATTTTACTTGAAAATGTATACTAGTATTCTATAGACAATTAAATTTGGCATCTGCTGTTGACATAACATATAGGGCGTTCTTTTTGAATCAAACAAGTTATTGCCGTTTAAAGATTGTAATTATTTTGCCTTAATGTATAAACACCTTCTATAAATTAGTAAATATTTCACAAGTGCGATATAAAAGTTGTAGTTGCAGTAGCCTCTAGCATTAATTTGGTTAAAAAACGAAAACACCAGTTGAAAATTTAAGCATTAAAACTGATACTACATTTTTCCAAAATAAGAGATATTTCAAAAATCATAAGGTTTAGGTGAATTAAAACTCAATGAACTTGGCTTTATTTTGATCGTATAAGCCAAAAATGAAATAATATACACGGTATTCCAATTAAAAAATAACAACTTTGATACGTTTCGTGTTTTTGGCACACCCTGTGTAACATGGAAATATTTTTAAAATGTAGCGCTAATAGGTGCCCTATCCATCAAGTAAATATCAAGTAACTATCAATTATTATCAAATTATTGCCGCCCATACATTTACAGAAAATTGATACTGATAATGTCTTCCACTAGCTGCGTGCAGATTTTCCAGAGCCCAAACATGGTCGTTATAAAAGCTTATGATAGCATTTCGGGAGGAGTTTGCCTCGTCCGTGAAGAGTACATATCTTAAAAATTGAGGATTTCCAGCCAATTTTCTCAAAAACCACTGACACATAGTATTACGTTGCAGAAAGTCTCGTGGCAAAAGAGCTTGTACCCTTTGAATATGGTTGGTTCTAAAGTAAATAATGCAATGAACATTTTACAAAATTTTATTACACTCACATTTTTGTTCCACCTTATTCCAGATAAGGGGGGGGCGCCTTTAACCCCCCCCCTGGATACTGCCTTGCCCTCTCTTACTACAAAACGTAAAAAAACTATTTCAATACGAACCTTTTTATTTTCGAAGTATTATAAAGCCGACTATTTTGTACACTTTCAATTATTGATAAATATCAAAATATGACGGCGCGTATGGTTTGTCTGTAACAAAATGAAATTGGTTACTATGGAAAAGAAATATTTTCGTTGGCGATTCTATTCTATTTAGAATCATGTATAATTAATATTAATGATTTTTCGTTTGATGAAAAAAATTAGCCATTCAATATCAGTGACCATCATAGGTTGTTAATTGCTCTGAATGTAAACGTGTTCAAATCTCTAGAGAAAAAGAAATATATTCTGAAAAGCGATATCCAAGAGAAAAATATCCATCAACTCTGTAAATTTCTTAAAGATGGATAATTTCAAATCAATATGCCTATTGAATTCTTGCTAATTCAATTTTAAACATGTCTCCACATGGTTGACGTTTCGAAATGGTCTGCGTTTGTAGACTTTTTGCTTCAAATGCCCTCTAGTTGGATAAGGTCTGGCGACCTGGTTGACCAGGGTTGTTATATATTACGCCCAATTACCTTGCCTAGAAATAGTTCAAAGATATATTGTTTAACACCTCCCCAATTATAAATTTGCGGTCCATCACACTGCAACCATAAGTTTCGTATTTCACCTAAAACTTGTGTTACTTCATCATTTAAAAACTGCAAGTATCTCTGTGAACTAAAATTTTCCTGGAAAAAATATGGGTCAATCACTCTGTTGTTTAAAACATCGCAACACACATTTGTGTTGAAATAATATTGATCTCGGCATTATATCATATCATTTGTGCCCACCTCTTACAGTTTCGTGAACTGACTGTCCCATTTGAGGTAGAAGTCGCCGCGTCAGTCCGTAGAATTTAACAAGGAATATTTGCATTTTCTTCTTCTTGTCCTTGAAATCAAAAAGAAAAATTCAACCGTACGTCAAAATCACGCTCTTTCAATGTAGTCTACTCGACAAGTTGAAAATGGTCTAAAATAGAGATACTGTTCTTAAAATTATGTGTAATAGCTCATTGAATCCGGAATAACGCCTAGAAAAATTGCAAAAGTTATAAACAATTGAAAATGAAAAAAAAATGGCATTTCGTTTTTTGCCAATATTTCATAAACTATTGATATTTAAGAAATTTCAAAAAAAGTTTCTGAAAGAGGAGGAAATTTCCAATCAAAAACTCCCAGTCTATCTCCATTATTTATAATTTTAATTTAATGCTGAAAATGGGTCTCCGAGCGACATTTTTAGGTTGCGCGCGCGGCGTCAAAAGCGAGTACGACACATTAATTAATTTATTTAAGGTATTATATTATTTTTTTTTTATTTGAAAAAATTATGGTGTATTCGGAACACTATAAATAATTCATTCCCGTTGGCAATTTTACTGAAAGTTTATTTTTCAACAAGTTAAACGATTGTTAACTAACAAAATTTTCTCGAACTTTTGTCTTAATTGTAAATGAATTTTTTTTTTTAAATAATTGTCGTGAAAAATTTTCGCTTCGTAGATCCTTTCTTATATACATACTCAACAAGATCACGCCATAAAAGTTGAAAATATTCATAATTTGTTTATAATAATTTTTGTACTTGAACAAAAACTAAAAAATCCAAATAATGTTGTTGAAAAAAATTTTTTTTTCTTAATCATTATATCGTTTTTTCATCAATACAAGATATAAATTGATTTGCAAAAAAAATGTTTTCCCGCCATTTGTTGATATATTTTTTATAAACAAATTAATTATTTCAATATTTTTTTTTTTTTTTTAAATTTTTAAAAAAAATAATCCCTTAATAACAATTTTCAATTGTTCATCATCGTTTTTTTAATATTTCTATTGTTTAAATAATTAGTTAAGAATTTTTTTTTTCTAAAAATCATAATTGACAGTCCTCTATAAAGTAACAAAAAAATATTTTTTTTATCAATAATTCCATTGTTTATTAACTTACCAATTTGTTATAAACAAATTTTTAACTTTTAGATTTTTTTTTGAAACTTCTAAAATTTAAATTTTTCCCAATTCCAATTCCCAAAGTACAATAAAAAATTGGCAAAAAAAAATATTTTTCTATATTTTGTTATATATGGTTGTTTTTGTAAATTCTAGAAGTTTCAGAAAAAAATCTAACATGTAAAAAATTTTTATAAAAAATTGTAAGAATAAATGAATTTAAAAATTTCAATAATAAAATTAAAAAAAACTATTATAAACAATTAAAAATTGTTGATAAGGAAATTTTGTTTTCAAAAATAATAATATTTGTAATATAATGGAATTGTGGAGAAAAAAATTCAAAAATATTGAAATAATCAATTTGTTTATAAAAAAATTATCAACAAATGGCGGGAAAAATGTTTTTTTCAAATCAATGTATATCTTGTATCAAAAAAATAAAAAAAAATCCACAACATTACTTGGATTTTTTTGTTTTTGTTCAAGTACAAAAATTATTATAAACAAAGTATGAATATTTTTTTAACTTTTATGGCGTGATCTTGTTAAGTATGTATATAAGGAAGGCTCTACGAAGCGAATTTTTTTTACAATTATTTAAAAAAAAAACATTTACAATTAAGACAGAAGTTTGAGAAAATTTTGTTAGTTAACAATCGTTTAACTTGTTGAAAAATTAACTTCAAGTGAAATTTCCAACGGGAATGAATTATTTATAGTGTTCCAAATACACCATAATTTTTTCAAATAAAAAAAAAATTATACCTGAAATAAATTAATTAATGTGTCGTACTCGCTTTTGACGCCGCGCGCGCAACCTAAAAATGTCGCTCTGAGACCCATTTTCAGCGATAAATTAAAATTATAAATAATGAAGATAGAGTTCCGGGAGCTGGGGGTTTTTCATTGGAAATTTGAAATTTCTTATATATCAATAGTTTATGAAATATTGGCAAAAAACGAAATGCCATTTTTTTTCATCTTCAATTGTTTATAACTTTTGCAATTTTTCATGTGCTAATACACGCTTTTGGCACATTTTTCTAGGCGTTATTCCGGATCCAATGAGCTATCACACATAATTTCAAGAGCAGTATCTCTATGTTAGACCATTTTCAACTTGTCGACTGATGTATTTATAAATTACATCATTGAACTTCTCCATCATACTCTTGGATTACGAGGACTTTCAGAAGTATTTTGCACTAAACCCGTCGATTTGAATTTTGAGATAATCATGCTCACGGTAGACTGATGCATATATTTTTCAGGATGTCGTGCATTAAAAATAGCCGCAACGTTTCGATGAGTTGTATTTTCTCCGCAAATTAGTACAATTTCTATTTTTTCCTGCAAACTCAGTATTTTTACTTGATAAAAATTACTGTTTCATAATTTTATTTCTACTTCCATAATCTTCAATGATATTGTTTTCATAGCATACTTCTTACTTCAAGAAAAATCTAAATTCGCCAATAAATTGTGAGGTTGAGAAAACAAAAAAAAAGGCCAAATTGGTACAAATTTGGTAGATATATGTGCGTGAGTATTTTTATTTATATATTTGACATCTATATCATTGTAAAGATCTATTGGCCATATAAATATTAAACTATCTTTCATTGAAATTACAAAAGGTAACTTAACTAAATTGGACGTTCTGAATGGTTTAAAATCACACGAAAAAATTTATCGACATTATCACCAATGTTATGTTTCCTACTAATCACCTTGGCGCCTTTTTAATTGTTTTCCAAATGTTGCTAGACTCGTATTGTCATTCGATATGTTTGACCATACTTTGCTCCATTGATAAATCAAGAAGCATTCATACATCGTAAAGCTTGTTAAATCATTTATTGGCCTTCGTCGGCAAGAAAATCGCCTATTTATATGCTCGCGTGTGATTTGGTGATTGACGTTTATCCATCAGCGATTTCGTGACACTTATGGCCATTTCTTCACGGTACTACCGCGGGGGGGACCCCAAGACTTTCTTCGGCGACTGTCGAGGATATTGGATATCACAATGATAGTCTGTTGAAGGTATTAAGCGTGTGAAAGTGCGTTTTTTCCTCCTTTTTCAGTCGAAGGAGCGGTGTGCGAGTGCTCGATCGAATATTGTTGATCTCTTCGCTGTTCGGATCTTTAAAGTTGCAGTTTGGAAAATGATGATCAAGAATGCTATGAAGCTGTTGTTAGGTATGTCGTTTCTAAACTCAACTACATTTTCGAATAATTTTTTTTATGAGCTATACCGGGTGTCCGCGGAAGGTGGCTCGCCCCTATGCATAAAATGGCAAACAATATCATTGAAGGTTATGGAAATAGAAATAAAATTATGAAACAGTAATTTCAATCAAGTAAAAATACTGAGTTCGCAGGAAAAAATAGAAATTGTACTCATTTGCGGAGAAAATACAACTCATCGCAACGTTGCGGCAATTTTTAATGCACGACATCCTGAAAAATACATGCATCAGTCTACCGTGAGCAGGATTATCTCAATATTCAAATCGACGGGTTTAGTGCAAAATACTTTTGAAAGTCCTCATAATCCAGGAGTATTATGATGTGATTTATAAATACTTTGAAAGAGCGTGATTTTGACGTACGGTTGAATTTTTCTTTTTGATTTCAAGGACGAAGAGAAGAAAATGCAAATATTCCTTGTCAAATTCTACGGACTGGCGAGGCGATTTTTACCTCAAATGGGGCAGTCAGTTCACGAAACTGTAAGAGGTGGGCACAAA
Organism: Gonioctena quinquepunctata; assembly: GCA_018342105.1. NCBI lineage: Eukaryota > Metazoa > Arthropoda > Insecta > Coleoptera > Chrysomelidae > Gonioctena > Gonioctena quinquepunctata. Next base: position 105,916 of record JAFIRS010002926.1, read on the forward strand.
TGATATGATAGAATGCCGAGATCAATATTATTTCAACACAAATGTGTGGTGCGATGTTTTAAACAACAGAGTGATTGGCCCATATGTTTTTCCAGGAAAATTTTAGTTCACAGAGATACTTGCAGTTTTTAAATGATGAATCAAGACAAGTTTCAGGTGAAATACGAAACTTATGGTTGCACTGTGATGGACCGCAAATTTATAAATGGGACACCTGGTATATTTTCAGTTTTTTGACATTTATAATACAACCATGTATCATTTGTTACTGTTTGTAACCGTTTTTTTATTTTATTTTTTCGAAATAAATTTTTATTCTAGAGGGCTATGGATATGTTCAAATAACTAATTTCAATCCTAAAATTTTTGTAAAAATACAACTTTACTGTTTTCGATCAAAATGTTTCAGCTATGTAACGTTTGATTTAAAAAATTTTGTTATTATTTTGTTCCAATGGCAACATGGTGGCTCGTCGGGTTAGAAAAAAAAACATTTTATTACGATTAATTTGATACCGCACTCTATTAGGTTGTAAGAAAACTTACGATAAAAAACTGAAAATACCATAACGTTAGAACTCTTCTAAAATGAAGCATCTGTTGAAAATTAAATAATTATATTGAAACTACCTATTTACATATCTTTAGGGTTCCAGATGTTCAAAGTGACCTCCATCTTGTTGCTGACAAAGGAGAACTTTTCTTCTTGTTGCTCTTACAACGTTTCTCAACTGTCTTGGTGTAATTCTATGAATAGCTGCCCTTACTTTGTCCTCTAATTCATGTCGTGTGGCAGGAGGATCATAAACCTCGTTTCTAATAGATCCCCATAAAAAAAATCTAGAGGCGTAAGGTCGGGTGACCTGAAAAGTTTTTTAAAAAGGAATAAATAAAGGTTTACATTGAAAACAACCCTATTTTACCTCGCCGGCCACCTAACTGGATCCATATTTCCAATCCAGTTTTCGTTGTATGTTCCATGCAGATATTCCGTAACTGCCCTCAGGTTGTGTGGTGGAGCACCATCTTGTTGATAAAATAATCCTACTCGATTTATTAATGGAACTTCGTCCAAGAAATGCTCAATTGAGGAAACTTAGATATCTAGCCCCTGTCAGGACACCGTCAAAAATTATAGGGCCTAAAATTCTGCCCTCTAAAATCCCAACCCAACAATTGAAACCAGACCGTTCTTGGAAATTTCCTTCCTCCATCAAGTGTAAATTTGCATCGGACCAATAACGCTTATTATTTCTGTTGAAATGTCCCAAATTTGTGAAACGGCTTTCGTCAGTATACAGAATTTTATATGGAAATGTCATCCTCCAAATATTTTCCAAAGAACCAATTGCAATACTCAAGTTTCCTTGCATCATCGTTTTGATACAGGTGATGGTGTAGTTGATATTTAAATGAATGATATTTATGTTTCTTCAAAATGTTAGCTGCAGAAGGCTTCGAAAGTTCACATTCTCTTGCGATCTCCCTGAGTGAGGTATTAATATTTACTTGAACGTATGCCAGGACATCTATTTCTTTTTCTTCACTCACAACAAACGAATCGTTCCCATCATTATCAGGCTCATTTCGCATTTTTTTAACCAGTTTTGGAAAATAGTGCCGGGTCGGGTGACGCCGATCAGGATATCTCTGTGTGTAGAGACGTGCAGCATCGGTTGAATTTTGCCTACACTCTCCAAAAACTAATAACATATCAACTTTTTCAGTTCTTGTATAAATTCTGTCATTTTACATTATTTTCAAACAATGAGGTACACAATAACTAGCTAATTAACTTTGTGGAAGAGATGTAAAATAATATGTCGACACGTCAATTTTTACCACAACAATTTAATGATTTTGTTTCAGTTGTGTTGGTCACAGGCTACTCGATGATTTTAAATCTTATTTTAATCTCAATAAGATTCTTCATTTAACAAAAGTTCTAACGTTATATTTTCAGTTTTTGCTCGGAAGTTTTCTTAGAACCTAATAGAGTGCGGTATCAAATTAATCGTAATAAAATGCACTTTTTTTCTAACCCGACGAGCCACCATGTTGCCATTTGAAAAAAAAATAGTAATACAAATTTTAAAATCAAATGTCACACGGAATTTGCATGAAGTTGAGTTACTTGTCAAAAAAGGGAGTTTCATGCATTAAACAGATCCTCCAAATTTCATTGAGTTATCTCCGAAAACACCCGGACACCCGGTATATTGTAGGACAAGTTAGTTTCTTTCATTCGCTGACTGCAGTTTTGAGAATATAAGCTTTCATAGACAAAAGAATTGAACTGTTGAACTATCGACCCTGTAAGATTTTTAACTTACAATTACACGAGAGCTTTTTTTGTCGAAGTAAACTTGACATTTCAATAAGAATTTCTATGCTTGGCAATTTAACGAAAAAAACGGGTTGAGTTAAATTTTCCAAAGGAAAGGAAACTGGAATTATGAATGTTAAGTTTACTTCGATAAAAAAAGCTTGAGTGTAATTCGGTACGACAATTCAATGAATCGATATTTATTTGACATATTAGGTAATTTAGAAGTCACTAAATTGACAAACAAGGTGCAAATTAATAAATTTATTTCAACCCTTTTGGATGCCAGTGCAGAATATTTCAAAAAAATATTTTTTCTCTACATTTGTATTTATTGGTATTTTTGGAGATTTATAGAGCAGAAAAAATTATATGGAATCATAGATGACCGCCAGTGATTTCAACGAGTACATTTGGAGTCCTCGTGAGTTGACAAAACGTTTTCAGGAATAAAATATTCAAGATAGGTAATATGGTTGATATCAAAAACTATGTCCACTCCAGTGGACGCTGCATCCGGAAGGGTTAAGGGAAAGTACAGTTGTTAACACAATTGTTATATACAAATTGATTTTCAGGACCTCCTTGTTTTTTACTTATAGTTTGCTGCCTGCCTGTAGTTTCAGTACTAGTTGTAGTGGTAGTACGAATGATATTTATGATTTAAGTATGTTGTTCTTGGTCCAACTGAAGGCACGGTTTTAATGACGACGGATTGATATGTCGTGTAATTTTCACTAATTGGAACGAAGTTTCTTTACGCGACTTGCGGTAGCTGTTGATTGGTAGAAAATGTAACGTAAGAAAAAAGCGTTAAGGCGGCTTTTTGCGTCAACTTTTTTGAAAGAAGTGCTGCTATTGCCAAATTACCATTTCCATAGAGCAGAACAAACGCGGCGTTTTTACGTCAGCTGTCAATTAATAACAGGTTAAAGATACAGGATGCCCATTAAAAGAAAATTGCATTTTTCCCATTATGTTTCAATGACCAGTTGCCACAAACTAACCAAACCAAACGGTACTTCCATAATTTATTATTTTTGGGTTATATTTGTCCATAGAAAAGGAGAGAAATATGTTTATAAACAAGGATGGTCAATGAATAATTCAATTGTGTCATTTTGTAGTTGGTAGAGCTTCAATGTGCTCCGCGAATTTCGTGAAATTCAATAGTTCAAAGTGCCGTATAAACCCCAAAGTGTTGAAAAATTGAATTATAAACTCCTTCGTTAACTTAAAATCAATATGACAGTGTTCTGAAAGTGATCTAAATGCCTAAAAAGAGTGAAAATAGTGTTTCTAACACGATATCTGGTCATTGGAAAACTGCAGGCCACTGTGACCCTTAATAACCGCAGGCCACTGTGACCCTTAATAACCGTAGGCCACTGTGACCCTTAATAACCGCCGAGTTCGGGAATTTCGACCGTATTGGTTCGCCATAGTGAAAAAGTGAGTTAGGATTTCAAAACCCATGAAAGTTAAAACAATTTCGCTAATAAAAAATTTAAGGACACAAACAACTACAGCTACTATCATTGGGGGGGTCATTTATTGAACTTTTCCAGCAATTCGGAAAAGTTCGATAAATGACCCCCCCAATGGAAGAATCCAGCGATGGAGGTGTAGATCGCAACAAAAGCGTGGATAAATTGAAAACAAAAAGCCACAATGGGTTACCCAGTGACAAAAACCGTGATAAAGACATTATTACACCAAACCAACTCACCAAAACTGATAAAAACAGTGTGTTGGCAAAACTCACATCGGAAAACAGCGAACTCGTCAGCTGTTCGGTACTAGAAGCCGATGAACTCCGAAAAATATGCGATATGGTGTATCATTTTCCCCCAAGTGCAGCCGATAAACTCAAAAACTCAATGGTTACATTTTCTAAACACGTAAAGAAAAATAATATTAAACCTAATAAAGACACTGGAGAGCTAGGCACCGGGTCCGAGGCCGAAAAGACCGCCTGAACCGAGGTTAGCGCAGAGTATGAAAAAAGTTCGAAAACACTAAGAGAAACGGAAAACGAAAAGAAAGTGGTGAGTGTAACCCATCAAAATGTGAGAAATGGAAAGGGATGAGGAAAAGACGCTAAAAAGCCTCTGTCCAGAAAAAAAACTTGTATTTTTGGCTCACTAACAATTTTCATATTTTGTTTTGATAACATAGTAACAAAAAAGAGAGAGATGTGTGATTCTTATCTCTTCTCTTTATTCTTCGACTTGACATAAATGCGTGTATACACTGTCTTCTCATGTTCTCTACATGGAAAAAAAGTCATTCTATGTAACAAGTACTTATTCCTGTCATAATAATATAAGACTATTGAAACTTGAGAAATATAGTTGTCAGAAAACAGAAAAATGTATACCCGATCAAGAGAGAAATTGCCTTAATTATTATTTTAGAGCAAAATGAAATAGGGAAATATCACTTAGAACTGAAAATTATATATATATATATAAATATATATATATATATATATATATATATATATATATATATAAGTTCACATTTCTACTATCCCACAGTACGAGGGATGTGAGACAATATCTAAATAATATTTTTAATGTAAAAGTAATCGAGAGAGAGATTTGTTCTGGGTCTCCGGATCTGAGCTCTCTTGATTATGTATGAGGCTATTTGAGACACCAACTATACCATCGAAGGTCATTTCAAAATAGTTACCATTTAGTAAGGGGAATAGGGACGGCATTAGAAAGTAGTAGTATTACGAGAATTTTTTTCAAGAACGGCTTCAGTGAGGGCTTGGAATGTTCATTATTAAAATATTGAGTTTTGGAAAATAAATTATAAAATTATGAACCATAAATGCATCACAAATATTGCTGCAAACCAGAAGTAAAGACACAAAGAAGAAGTTAATTTTGATTTCAAGGAAAATAAAAGATAAATGACTAATCAAATTTAAAAAAAGTATTATTTGGAAATATGAAAAAAAATGGGTTCAAAATTAGATAGATGGTGATTTTTCCAGAATGCCGATTGCATATATCCGCAGTAGGTCAATTTGCTAATTAACTATTACTTCCAACCTATGTTTTGCATAATCACGCAATGCATCCATGATCCTCACATCAGTCTTCCTTGTCAGCGTATTTCAATAATAATATTTACCATTTAGAAAGAGGAATAGGGAAAAAATCAGGATATAACTTCCGACTGCATTAGAAATTAGTAGTATTACGAGAATTTTTTTCAAGAACGGCTTCAGTGAGGGAAAAGTTAATGCAAATGTATATTCGTTCAAATTATTTGCTTGGAATGTTCATTATTATAATATTGAATTTATGGAAAATAAATTATAAAATTGTGAACCATAAATGCAGCACAAATATTTCTGCAAACCAGAAGTAAATACACAAAGAAAAAGTTAATTTTGATTTCAAGGAAAATAAGTGAAAATGACTATAAAAATTTTAAAAAAGTATTATTTAGAAATATGAAAATAATTCAAACAATGGGTTCAAAATTAGATAGATGGTAATTTTTCCAGAATGCCGATTGCATCTTCCTGCATATATTCGCAGTAGGTCAATTTTCTAATTAACTATTACTTCCTACCTATGTTTTGCATAATCACGCAATGCATCCATGGTCCTCACATCAGTCTTCCTTGTCAGCATATTTCAATAATAATATTTACCATTTTGAAAGAGGAATAGGGAAAAAGTCAGGATATAACTTTCGACGGCATTAGAAATTAGTATTATTACGAGAATTTTTTTCAGGAACGGCTCCAGTGAGGGAAAAGTTAATGCAAATGTATATTCGTTCAAATTATTTGCTTGGAATGTTCATTATTATGATAATGAATTTTGGAAAATAAATTATAAAATTATGAACCATAAATGCAGCACAAATATTGCTGAAAACTAGAAGTAAAGACACAAAGAAAAGTTTATTTTGATTTCAAGGCAAATAAGTGATAATAAATGACTATAAAATTTAAAAAAAAAGTATTATTTAGAAATATGAAAAAAATTCAAACAATGGGTTCAAAATTAGATAGATGGTAATTTTTCCAGGATGCCGATTGCATCTTCCTGCATATATCCGCAGTAGGTCAATTTTCTAATTAACTATTACTTCCTACCTATGTTTTGCATAATCACGCAATGCATCCATGATCCTCACATCAGTCTTCCTTGTCAGCATATTTCAATAATGATGTTGATAGAAGTCGTAATACAATCGACTACGAGATAAAATGAAAGAAACGGCGTAGAAGACGATTGGAATATTATGCAAGTGACACCTGAAATTTATTGAACGTTTATCGTAAAGATATCATTGCGTAAACACTTTTCATGAGACCTTGATGAACTTGAGTATGGTCAGTTTTTATATTCCATAGTTGCGTCTTTGCGTTGATTTTTTTTGCAGTAAAACGTTTTTTTAATATATTTTTGTTTACGTAATCTTTTCCAAGTACCGGTTGTCAACGAGGTCTAATTATACTTTACTTTAAATAACCGATACTGATATGTAACTTCCATCAACGGGACAGATATAGTCCTCCAAACGACAACGTTTAGAAAACTAACCTCCGATTATTATTTACTGAGTTATAGATGTTTTTTTATTTATCTAAAAATTCGTTGGAGTACTTACTCAATAACCTAATTTATTTGCCTGCCTACCCTCGAATAGATTTCCTGATTTATTTTAATTTTCCCAGATTTTAGAAGATTATCATAGGTACCCGAAAAAATTTAGAAGATCGTTGGTCTTCCTAGTCTCCTAATAATTTTTTCAATGATTTCTAGTAACTTGTCCTGTCGAAGTATTCACCGGTAGGCATTGATTATCGAAAAAGCTTCGTGATCGCTGAAATTAGGCCCTTGTTTGACTTGGAATGTACAATATTTTTGCAAGCTTTTATTTTTTTTTCAATTTAGATTTGCGCATCAACCATGAAAGGTTATTAGCGCGGTACGCTAGATATAAATTCACAGAGGCAGTATGAATTATAACATAGTACATCATATTTCACTGTACAGATCAGTGTCCTTGAGGTATCTTATTACATTCTTGGTTGCACTGGGGTTGTCTTTCAAAATGTTCTTGAGGTCCATTGGAGGGTTGCATCGTTGTCTTACTCCGTTGTACTTTGTGCACTCGGCAAGGATGTGTTTCACAGTGATGGCTGTTCCGCATTCATCGCAAGTAGGAGGATCATTTCGAGCAAGAAGGTGACTGTGGGTAATTCTGGTATGACCAATTCTAAGCCTTGATAGTATCACCTGAGATCTTCTATCTTTTGGGGAGTTTGTCCAAGGTTTTACTGTTGGCAAGCTTTTATTTGCTTCGTTCGTATATCATTCTTTCCGGTTCAAAATTTGTAATCCATTTTTGGAGCACTTGCCGACATCCGATTGAGCTGAAATTTGGCAGGTGTTCATAATCACGGTGTCAGTGTATTATGAAATTTTTGTTAGAGAAAAAACCAAATGGCAGCCCCAAGATGGCGGACGAGATTTGGGTTTATGGTCCGTTTCGATTCAAAATTGCTATTTGGAGGTTTTCGAGGTTAAAGATTATAAATTTTTTGTCAAAATTCATAGAAACAAAATGGCGGCCCAAGATGGCGAACGATCTCTTTGATTATGGTCCGATTCTATTCAAAATTGGTATGTGGGGGTTTTCGGGGTTGGAGATTATGAATTTGTTGTCAAAATTCATAAATTCAAGATGGCGGCTCCAAAATGGTGAAAGAGTTTTGTGATTATGGACCGTTTCTATTCAAAATTGGTATGTGGGGGTTTTTGTGGACGGAGATGATTAATTTATTGTCAAAATTCATAAATTCAAGATGGCGGCTCCAAAATGGTGATAGAGTTTTGTGATTATGGACCGTTTCTATTCAAAATTGGTATCTCGGGGTTTTTGGGGTTGCAAATTATGAATTTAGTCAAAAATTATTGATTTTTACAAGCTTTTATTTAGTTTCACATGTCCCGATGTCTGTCTGTAGGTAATCAAATTTTACAAGTTAAATTTGGCCCACTTCTAGTTGTCCGATTAACATAAAATTTGACAGGTGTTCATAATTGCGGTGACAATGCATTATGGAGTTTTTGCTAGAAAGAAAAACAAAATGGCGGCTCCAATATTCGAGTTTTGTGATTATGGTTCGATTCTATTCAAATTTGGTATGTGGGTGTTTTCGGGAACAAAGATCACAAATTTTTTGTCAAAAATCCATAAATTCAAAATGGCGGCTGCAATATGGTGACGAGTTTTGTGATTATACCCGATTCCAATAAAAATTGGTGTTTAGGGGTTTTTGGGGTCAGACATCATGATGTTTTTGTCAAAATTCATGAATTCAAGATGGCGGCCCAAGAGGCGACGGTTTTGTGTTATAGCCCGATTCCATTAAAATTGGTGTTTGGAGGTTTTTGAGGTCGGACATCATGATGTTTTTGTCAAAATCCATGAGTTAAGGGACAAGTTTTGCGGTTATAGCCCGATTCCATTAAGAATTGGTGTTTGGAGGTTTTTGAGGTCGGACATCATGATGTTTTTGTCAAAATCCATGAGTTCACAATGGCGGCGCCAAGATGGCGACGTGTTCTGTTATTATGGCCCGATTCTATTCAAAATTGGCATGTGGATTTTTCTGGGTTCGGACATTATAAATTTTTGTCAGAATTTATAAAGATGACGGATTTCATGAATGACTGAAAAGAAGCTTTCATACAAATGCACTAAAAAGGAAAATTATTTTTTTAAATGTTTCACCTAGTTTATTTTGTGAGTAGCAAATTAAAAAGCTTGCCGCGAATATAAAATAGGTATTCTTGCACAGCAAGATTTTGAATCTGCTACTCAAAGAATAACCTACGGCAATCAATTAAAGAAATTATTTTTTCCTTTTTAGTGTATTTGTACAAAAGCTTGTCTTAAATTTGTTTGTCAATAATTTTTCAAATTTAAAATGATCAGCGACCTTCTTCTGTAAAAATGCTTTTTCAGAAAAAACTCTGGTTGTGGATAAAATAGCTCTAAAGTGCAATCAATTTAGAAAGGTTTTGCCAACTGATCATATAGAATCAATTTCAGGTGACCCTAATTAAAAATAAAATACCATCTCCAATTTCTGCATTACAGTTTTGGTACAGCTCATCCATTATTCAGCAGAGGCGGAGATAACTGATTTTATTTTGTTATTTAAATATTTAAAAAATACGTTAGAATAAAAAAATTGCCATAAACGAGGAAGTATGTATTAATAGGCAATAAGATCATCATAACTTCATTTTCCCATTGTCGAAAAAAAGCCATATTTTCCAACAAAACACATCACAACTATAGAATATTTTAAAACCTATTTCGATCCCAGACCAGAGACGCTACTGGCTTTCAGTTACTCAGACCTCCTGAAACTGGTGGTCTCAACGTATAGACACACCTACAAGCATTAACATTGGCTTGCGCTCATTCAAACAGCTGTCACTCAAACCCACGTTGACTATCGGCTCTTTTGATCTTCTTTTGATCTTCGGTTCGCCGACGGAGAATGTTTACGAGTAGTACACTTTATTTTTCGTTCCGTTTCTTCGCATATACGCTCGTGTTAGCGAATTGAGTTTTTGATTTGCTCCCTATAGAAACAGCTTCTGTAATTGAAAATGGTTAAACTATGCTATGCTTGGAATTTCAGTATATAAACCAAATCTAGTCAACGGTTTTAAACTCCCTTATCTTTTCTTCAAGAATTCATGAGCCAAAACCTAAATGAAATGATTTTGAAGCAATATAGAAACCCGAGCATTATAATAGAGAAACAAAACAAGAACGTTATTCAATATTGACCACGCGTTTACATAGAATGTGGTTTCACGTTTCGATGAATTTTCTCACAATAAATATTGAACTACATGCAGGCATGTGTGCACCCATAATTCATTAGAATGTACGACGATACACGCAAAACGCGTTGGAATTCTAACAAGGTTATACAGGGCGGTCAACGTATGGTGGATTGCTTCATAGAAAAACAATGTGCTTTAACCAAAATCATACGCTAGCCACCCTACATTATCAAAACGGAAATACAAAATTACAGGAACTTCTGAATCTCTAGAGGTCCAGGTTATACCATGTATGGAGTAAATGTTATTTGGTTGCAATGAGCAATGGAAAATCAGAAATCTTAGATCTCGGTACGACACCGCCTTGTGTCTGGATATGCTCAAACCTTCGGAAAAAAACTTGTTCGTTCGAATTAGCCTTGAAGAAAAAAACAGATTTATTTCAGTGCAAAAATGATTCATTAGAAATATCAATATTGTTATTCAAACTGTCTTCTATATATGCTTCTACTAAGGTGGCAGATTTCCAGCCACCGCAGATTTTGACAATCTAGCTGGACAAAATTATTTTATTCGAGATTTGGGTGTAATTAGGTGGTAACATGAATATGAGTAAATTAAAAAAAAGTTATGAAGGTTTCAGACATATATTTCAAGATATTTACAACGAAACAAGGAACAAAACATACACGTTAAAAGAGGAAATCAACCAAACAAAACATAAGAGCAAAAGAAAATTCAAAAAAATTCAAATATTTCAACATATTTACAACAAAAATATATATTCAGAACAAAAAAAAAACATCAAACAATACAAACGAGCAAGTAACATCATGGAAACTTGAGATCAGTGAGATTATTCGGAATCCTCATCAGATTCATCAGAGTCTTCAATATCTGAATCAGATTCCTCAGAATCTCCATGTGATTCGTCACGTTTAACAACTGGAGCCTTTAGAAGCTCGTACACTTTCGGAGCCGCACGTAAACTAGCAATATAATAATAAATAATAATAATAATAAATCGACTTTATTTAACAAATGTACATGCATTTGCCCTGAAAAGGCGAAGATTAGCTAATAGCTACTCTTGAACTCTTAACCTTTTCAGTTTACACAAAAAAAAAGGTAATACAAAAATGAAATACAAAAATGAAAATAATAAAATATAAAAGGTAATAAAAAGAAAAAGCATTTACAATGTTAATAATATTGATATAAGTAAACAATTTAGTAAATTTTGTAATCAAGAAAGAGAGAAAAAATATGTAGCAATGTGACTAGTCTTGTTGGTTCAGTAGTTCATTTTTAGCGACTTTCTTATATCTATTCAGTGGAGTTGATAATTCTGGTTTGAAGGAATTAAAAAGTGTTACTGCATTATAAGTAAAACTACGTTCAAACAAAGCTGTCCGGTGGTGTGGCATGTTAAGTATCTGTGAATGTCTGGTATTAAGATTGTGTAAATTGTTTCTGAATAGTAGTTTGTCAAGAAGGTATGGTGGACTTTCAGTATTAAACAATATATGCAAAAAAATGGGGAAATGGTGTTTAAATACATTAGAAATTTTGAGCAACTTCAACTGCAGGATGTATTGAGAAATGTGATCATATTTCCTTAGATTAAATATGAATCTGCAACAAGTATTTTGCACTCGTTGAAGTCGATTCTGAGTGCATTTATCAAGACATGGATAGTAGACAATCTTACAATAATTTAGAAGGGATAAAACCAAAGATTCTGAAAGTTTTTTCCTTGTTTTGAAATTTAAAATATGTTTACTAGCATAAAGTAACCGAGTGCGCATATAACATCTACATAATAAAAGATTTACATGATTCTTGAATCTAAGAAAAGTATCTAAGGTCAATCCTAAATTTTTTGCACTATCAGAGATGACTAAACGTGTATTGTTTAGAGTAATATTCATATTATTCACAATGTTAGGCCTTAAGTTTTCATTTCCCAATAAAAGGACCACTGTTTTAGAAGGATTGATTGATAGGTTGTATTTATTAGAATAGTCAACAATCCGTTGAAGATCGCTATTTATAGTTTCAGATGCTGTAATGTATGATGTAGGATCAAAGAAATGGATTATTTGTGTATCATCCGCATAAAGTTGAATTTCACTAGTATTTACAATTTTCGGTAAGTCTGATGTATACAGTAAAAATAATAAAGGACCTAGGATAGATCCCTGGGGAACTCCAGAGACAATTTTTTTCGAGTTTGAGAATTTGTTATCAATGCACACTCGTTGTGTGCGATTCCATAAATACGATTTGAAAAAAGATAGTGCAGTTGTATTAAATCCATAATATGTTAATTTGGAGATTAGTAAGGTGAGATCAATCAGATCGAAGCTTTGGAATAATCCAAGGTAACTAGAACAAATTTTTTCCTTTTTTAAATTTAAGAGGCAGTAGTTGTACTATGACATTTTCTAAATCCGGATTGTTGAACAGGTAATATGCTATTAGTTATAACAAAGTCATTTACTTGAATATATACTGCTCTTTCGAGTATTTTGGAAATCACAGGAAGTAAGCTGATTGGTCTCAAATCATGAACATGATTAGGTGGTGAAGTTTTTGGAATTGGAATTATGATCGACTCACGCCATTTTTTAGGAAAATAACCACATTCCAAACAACAGTTTATTATATGGGTAATATGGTTAAGGATAATAGGCAAGCATAATTTCACCATGTGGAGTGTGACACCATCATTTCCAGCAGCATTTGATTTTATATTATTTATTATTTGTGGGATCTTATTTTGATCAATAAACGATAGATTGAAAATATTATCACTATACCTGTTATTTGAGTAGAACTCGCATGAGTTGGCGCAGTTATTTGAATTATCAAAAATACTTATAAAGTAATCATTAATTTCGTTTGGTTCTCGCAAGGTATCAGGTAGCTCACTGTTACATTTAGAGGTTTTGATATTCAAGTTGCTCAGACCTTTCCATAATTTTTTATCATTTTTTTCATATTCTTATTTTGTTAGATACGCTGATTTTTCCCTTCTCAACGATGCTAACGCAAAATTGCGGCATTCCTTATAATGATTCCAGTTTTCAGGATTTTTTGTTTTTTTATATTTGCTTAGTGCTTTATCACGTTCTTTCAGAATTAATTTGAGGTTATCAGTAAGCCAGGGAGCAGGTGGTTTACTTACTCTAATTGTTTTATAAGGTGCATGCAAATTAAAAAGGTAACTAATATTATCTTCTAAGAATCTGACTTTATGATTTATGTCGTTAATATAAAAAAATTTATCCCAAGGAATATTCAATAGATTCTGTTCGAAGGCATGTACATTGAGCTGTTTGTAATCGCGAATACGAATAGATTTCTTAACAACAATATTTAAAGTACAAAAGGGCATTCTATTGTGATCACTGACGTCAGAAGGGACTGTACCGCTATTGAGACATATTTCTTTACAGTTGATAAATATCGGGTCCAAACATGTTGCAGAAGTTGCGGTAATTCTTGTTGGTTCATTTATGAGATTGAAATAGTCGATAAGTATCAAAAGTTTCCAAAAGAGAATTGTGTTGCAGCATATTAACATTCCAGTCTCCCATTAAAACAGAGTAGTCATATTCGGTCAATAGTTGGAGGATAATGTCATTCAAAGCATCTAACATGTCGCCAAGTCTGGTGTTAGCGGGACGATAAAGTATAGCCAAAGAAATTTTATAAGTACTAATCCTCAGACTCAAGAATATATATTCAAAATTTGCATTTCCTAATGTAATGTCAGAAATTGCACAAGGTAAGGAAGATCGAACATAGACACCTACACCACCTCCAACTCTATTTAACCTGTCTTTCCTATATAATGTATAACCTGGTAATAAGACTGCATTGGAATCGATTGCTTCATTTAACCAAGTTTCGGTTACACCTTTTATATCGTATAAATTGTGAACTAGTTGACGAAAACTCACAAAATTAGGTATTAGTTAGTTAATAAACGGATCCGAAGAAATTAACAATCTGTTCAGTAAATCTCTATTTGTATCAACTCTTGAGGTTTTTCTTGTGAACAATTCTCTGAATTTCCTATTTTATTTGTTTCTAGCTTCTTGGCAAGAAGTTGACATATTGGTAAAACTTACTGGCATTGAGTACCATGAATACTCCTTGATGTATAAAACAGTAAACGTTCTTGCGCAATAAGTTTTTGTATCCGGTATTTTAACAATCAATATAGATGCAGTATATCTTCAATGGCATTAATAGTTATATGTAATAATTCTTCACAGCGACTTATACCCAAAATTAATTGCAACCTACAATTGAGAAAATATTGAAATTACCGAAATATTACAAAAATCAGGTGAATTTCATGGCACATTCGAGAAACATTTTGAAAAATTAATACTCTCATTTTATGCACTCAATAAAAAATTAGTGAATAAATTGAAATCGAAAATTTTATACCAGTCATTTTCAACCAATCAGATGCTTTATTTCGACATTGTTACTATGGTAACCAGCAAATTAATAAGTGGAAATTTCCCGGCACATGACAGCAATCATATAATTAGACAAAAATAATATTGACAATATTTTTTCTTTACTTACTTTATAAGTTAGAAATATTACAATTAATTAAGGTGTACATTCTATAATATGATTAATTAAATTTAAATTCTTCAAAAATTCCACTTCTACCTCCTCTCTCCTAAGTGGTGAATAAAACACAGAACCGGTGTTTTTTTCAACAATATGCCTGTGTTTCATAAAATAAAAATAATACTGAGACACCAGTTTATTTCTTTGAGTATTAGATTTGTGTCCAAAAGAATGCACAATATCACGCAGAATGTTGCCAATCTCTTTAAATAAGTTTTTTTGCTCAGGATTTAATCCAGATTCTTCCACTAGGTATGTTAGATATTTTACATTTCACACGCTTTATATTAGCTTCACTTGTATGTTTGTTTGTTTGTTTGTTTGTTTGTTTGTTTGTAACCGACACCTTTGGGCGCAATTTTGACCCACTTCCAGACGTCCGAATGATTTGAAATTTGGCAGGTGTACATCATTCCGGTGGCAATGCATTAAGAAATTTTTGTGTTAAGAAAAAACAAAATGGCTCCAATATGGCGTACGAGTTTTGTGATTATGGTCCGATTCGCTTCAAAATTGGTATCCCAGGGTTTTTGTGGTCGGAGATTATGATTTTTTTGTCAAAATCGAAAAATTCAAGATGGTGGCTCCAAAATGGTGGACGAGTTCTGTGATTATGGTCTGATTCTATTCAAAATTGGTATGTGTGGGTTTTTGGGGTCAAATATGATGATTCTTTTGTGAAAATTGGAAAATTCAAGATGGCGGCTTTAAAATGGCGGCCGAGTTTTGTGATTATGGTCCGATTCGCTTCAAAATTTGGTATCTGAGGGTTTTTGGGGTCAGATATTATGATTCTTTTGTGAAAATTGGAAAATTCAAGATGGCGGCTCCAAAATGGTGGACGAGTTCTGTGATTATGGTCCGATTCTATTCAAAATTGTTATGGGGGGTTTTTGGGGTCGAATATTATAATTTTTTTGTAAAAATTGGAAAATTCAAAATGGCGGCTTTAAAATGGCGGCCGAGTTTTGTGATTATGGTATGATTCTATTCAAAATTGGTATGTGGGAGTTTCTGGGGTCGAATATTAGGAGGATTCTTCTGTAAAAATTGGAAAATTCAAGATGGCGGCTTTAAAATGGCGGCCGAGTTTCGTGATTATGGTCTGATTATATTCATAATTGGTATGTGGGGGTTTTTGGGGTCGAATATTATGATTCTTTTGTAAAAATTGGAAAATTCGAAATGGTGGCCGAGTTTTGTGATTATGGTCTGATTCTATTCAAAATTGGTATGTGGGGGTTTTTGGGGTCGGAGATTATGATTACCTAATTTGATAAGATTATTCCATTTTTTAATTTGCAAAAAAATAATAAAAATAATAGTTTAAAAAAAACTAAAAAAACACGCTTTTATAAATAAACCACACTAAAAAGTAGGAAATAAATAATAGTTTAAAAAAACTAAAAAACACGCTTTTATAGAAAACCAGACTAAAAAAATAGAAAATAAGAAAAAAATGTATTTTATTTTGAAAAAAGCGTGGGGTGCATGGTATCAATAATTATAAAGTACATTACACACCGAGGCGATACCATGCACCCCACGCTTTTCTTTAAATAAAATACATTTTTTCTTATTTTCTTTATGGTACATTTTAATGTGCAGTGTTTCTTTGCAAAAGGAACATAATTCATACGATTGAAAGTTCATTTTATCACTTTTTTACTAACTTGTGATTGTATACAATGTTATGAGGAACTTATAATGCCACAAATAAAATATTGATTGACAGGAGTAGTGAATGTCAAATCCATGGCTAACTTTACAAAATATTTTTTTTAACCGGCAACATACGCCAACAACATTTTATTTAGAATAAAGAATAAAATATCCCGTTTCCCTGAATTATTTGAAAAACAAATTATTACCGCTACTATTAATTTTTCTTAGCATTAAACCTAAAAGAATATGAGAAATATTTAAGTATATATGTATAGGTATAGTTATATATTTTTTGCTGTATATCACCTTTGTTTGTAGTCACTATTGACATTTCCCTGAAACCTAGTAAGAAAATTATATGAAATCAATTATTTTTATATAATAATGTATCTGATATTATAAATTTATTTTACTAGGGCACGAGAAAAATAAAAAAAAATATCCCGCAATACGAACATCCACTTTCATTTTTAATCAATATTGACATTTCCATGAAACCCAGTAAGAAAATTGTATGAAAACAATCAATGTTATATAAAAATTCATCTGATATTATATATTTTATTTTACTAGGGCACGGCGAAAATCAAAAAATATCTCCCGCAATTCGAAA
Organism: Gonioctena quinquepunctata; assembly: GCA_018342105.1. Taxonomy (NCBI): domain Eukaryota; kingdom Metazoa; phylum Arthropoda; class Insecta; order Coleoptera; family Chrysomelidae; genus Gonioctena; species Gonioctena quinquepunctata. Next base: position 123,029 of record JAFIRS010002926.1, read on the forward strand.
GTATCCACTTTCATTTTTAGTCAATATTAACATTTCCCTGAAACCTAGTAAGAAAATTGTATGAAATCAATTAATTTTACATAATAGTTTTATTTTATTTTACTAGGGAACGGGGAAAATCAGAAAAAAATCTCCCCCAAAACTCCCATTATACACAGCCTTCTATTTATTTGTGAATAACGTCAAAATAAATATTTACTTAATGTTTTCTATTTAAATATAATTCCGGTATAAAAAAATTTACCGAATCCCAACGTGCTTGAATTAATTGCGGGAAATTTGTCTCGTACATGAATTTTTGGAGAAAATTATCCCTCGTCGCTTCGCGACTAGTGATAATTTTCAAAAAATTCATGTACTCAAAAAATTTCCGGCAATAATTCATGCTCTAGGGAGATTATAAGTGAAAACTTCTCAATATGGTCGTTATTTTTCCAGAATCGCCAAGGAAGTATGTGGAAAACGAAGTAACCATCCACTACAAAACTCCGGTCCGTCAAGAAATCAAAGAGTTCCTAAGCGAAGACGAACTCGCTCACCGACAGGCGGAAGCCATGAAGAAAATCTACCAGGAAGAAAGACGAAGGAAATATCTACAGGTTAGCAAGTCACTTCAAGTAAGTTCTAGTCGATAGAGTTGAGATCAGGCCGGTGTGGTGGCGAAAGCAGCTTCCGAATAACATCAAAAGCAAAAAGCTTCCTACTAAACAGATGACGATGATATCGTATCGATTGGCTTTTGAAGATAGCAGGCGAGGGTGCTATTGCTAGGGTAGAACGGTAGGGGAGAGTGGGTAACAGTACATCATGTAATACAGACGTTTTGGATCGAACAAGTCCTCATATTTCAATTTATTGAAAGCTTTTTCAACTATTTCAACTGTCTCAACTAAAAAATTTTCATTCAAAAGGAATTTATATTTTATAGAGAGAAATGAATTTTTGCAACATTTGAGGATGGGTTGAAGTGGATCATCCATTTTTGAGGAGCCGTGGAACTTTTGATCTCCGTTCCTCCTGATGTATTTCTTTCATTGTGTCTAAAGCAACTATTGATCTCAGCTTTTTTTCATTCATTGTCGATAAGTATCACATATTTGTTTTGTTAGATATTTTATAAAGACTCGAAAGTTCCAAAACTCATTACTTGATTGAATATGTTTTTTCAACACGTTCTCTGCCAGTGCCATTTTACAGTACACAACTAGCCAAAATTGTTTATTGAACAATACTTTTTTTTAGATTGTATAATGTTTTGGATATACAGTGTGACCCATTTGAAATGGAACCACCCCTGTAGAATACGAATTTTTCAATCAATCTCAAAAAACAATCTTTTTAATATTGAGCATCGAAAACTGTATCTTGACACAAATTTTCATAACTTCAGTTTTATTTCCAAGGCACACTATGGTTTTTTTCTTTGTCAAAAACGGCAAAAGTTTATTCGGCAATTTATGTTTTCAAGTTTGACTACACCAAATATATAGATAAAAACCATCAAAATTTCATTAAAAAACATTGGTTAACAACGAAGTTACAACAACTTCAATTTTGGAAACAAAATATTTGATTATAATTTTTATTTAGATTATAGACATATTTAAAATCTGGCAACACCGTCGATACAAAGTAGAACACCAGTGAACTTGTACAGTGAAAATCCGAAGTCAATAGCTCATTCCGTTCTACAGTTATAAGAATGGTAATGTGAGCGATTTGTGGTGGAAGCGATTTTGTAATAAAAATCTGACTAGGCCACTGGATGTAAATTATAGTCCCTCAAAATCATTTATTTAAGTGTAGGTTATAAGTGTATTCGAAAAGAACAGATAATTCGAAATTCATTTTCAAGTTATACAGTAGTACATTCTTCCATAGCCGATAAAAACGAAATGAACAGAAGCAAGTATTTATTCAACAATAAAACGTCATTAAGCAAAAACTAAAACTAAAATAAACATGACTGTAAAATTAAATATTTGAATTTTCGTGGCATCTACCAAACATCCATTTAGTTCGGCACATTTATCGTATTTCTTCCTAATATTTTTTTTTCTATTTCTTATTTCTTGAGATGTAATTTCGTCACAAATCCAGTGGCGTAGTCCGATTTTTATTACAAAATCGCTTCAACCACAAATCGCTCACATTACCATACTTTCAGGAGTTATAACTGTAGAACGGAATGAGCTATTGAATTCATTTTCACTGTACAAGTTCACTGGTGATCTACTTTGTATCGGCAGTGTTGCCAGATTTTCAATATGTCGCCAAAGCTGTGGGAAGAAATTTCACTTCCAGCTCATTTCCTCCCCTAACCAAAGAAGATGGAACACTAGCAACGACTGCCCAGGAAAAAGCCAATATCTTTGCGCACCTATTTGCTGGAAATTCCACTCTGGATTCATCGGGAAAACAACCCCCGAACATTACACCTATTGACAGTCACATGCCCGAGATCACCTTTCGCCAACGTACTATCAGAAAGATTTTGCTGGGTCTCAACACCAACAAAGCCTGTGGATCTGACGGAATCCCGCCGATTGTTCTCAAGAAATGTGCCCCCGAACTAACACCTGTTCTTTGCAAGTTGTTCAACCACTCTTACAATTTGGGGGTATTTCCGTCCAATTGGAAAATTGCAAGAGTACAGCCAGTCCCTAAAAAAGGCAAAAAGGCCCTACCTAGCAACTACAGACCTATCGCACTGCTATCTATTATTTCAAAGGTCATGGAAAAAGCCATCAACATCGAGCTCATGAAATATCTGGAAGACTCAGGAATTGTTAACGATAGGCAATATGGCTTCCGCCATCAGAGATCAACTGGTGACCTGCTCGCTTACGTCTCACATATATGGCAGCTATCTATTGAAAGCATGGAGAAACTTTAGCTGTGGCATTAGATATCTCCAAGGCGTTCGATCGAGTTTGGCACCAGGGACTCCTCGCCAAGCTTCCGTCTTATGGCTTGCCCCCTCAGCTGTGTTCTCTGCTTGCTAGTTTTCTCTCAAACAGGTCTCTCCATGTAGTGGTCGATGGAGTTTCATCTGAAACTGTACTCATAAATGCTGGTGTTCCGCAAGGATCCATTCTCGCACCAACACTATTTCTACTTCACATCAACGACCTGTTGAAAGCAACTTCATGTCCAGTACACAGCTTTGCCGATGATAGTACCTTCCATACCGCTTTCTCTTCCAGGGCCCCTATATCAGCCCGTGAAACCAGAAATGAACGAGGAAGAAATGTTAATAATATAAATATGGACTTGGCAACAATTCTCGAATGGGGATCTAATAACTTGGTAGAATTCAATGCAAACAAAACACAAGCATGTCTTTTCTCTAGAAAAGCCGATCTCACTGTGCCTAACATAACTTTGTCAGGAGTAACCATACCACTGAAGCCATCCATATCGATGCTTGGTATTACTATCAGCAATAACCTTTCCTGGGAAAATCACGTGAGGTCCATTGCCAAAAGTGCATCCCAAAAACTTGGATTTCTGTTTCGTGCCAAGAGCTATTTCACCCCCAGTCAGCTGCTTATGATCTATAAGGCACAGATCCGACCTGTCCTGGAATACTGTTCCCATATTTGGAGTGCGCACCTAAACATATCCTGAGGCTATTGGATTCTGTCCAAAAAAGGGCAATTCGTCTCGTCGGTGATGCCTCGCTTACAAACTCGCTCACTTGTCTGGAACACCGTAGAAAAGTTGGCGATTTGTCTCTATTTTATAGATATTTTCATGGGCGATGCTCTTCTGAAATATCAACAATCGTTCCTGCTTTGGCAGTCTCTTCGAAATTAACCCGTCAACTTCAGTCATCACACCCCTTCGTGGTCACTTTGGAGACCTGCAGAACATCACTTTCCAAAGACTCGTTCATCCAACGAACAGCGAGGCTTTGGGAACTCATTGCCTAGGGAGGTGTTCCCCGAGGCATACAACCTTCAGAAATTTAAGAAGAACACCAACTCCTACCTTCTTTCCCTAGGTTCCCACGATGTTCTCTGAACATTACAGGATATCCCTTTTCGTGGGAACCAGAACATAAAAAAAAAAAAATAAATCTAAATAAAAATTATAATCAAATACTTTGTTTCCAAAATTAAAGTTGCTGTAACTTCGTTGCCAACCAATATGTTTTCATGAAAGTACGATGGTTTTTATTTATAGCGACTACAAATCCAGTGGTGTAGTCAAATTTGAAAACAAAAATTGCCTAATAAACTTTTGCCGTTTTTGACAAAGAAAACCATAGAGTGCCTTGGAAATGAAACTAAACCTATGAAAATTTTTGTCAAAATACAGTTTTTGATGCTCAATAATAAAAAAATTTTTTTTTAGATCGATTGAAAAATGCGTATGCTACAGGGGTGGTTCCATTTAAAATGGGTCACACTGTATAAGAATGTTTTTTTGAACAAGCTATTTTCCGGCAAAAACCAGTACCTATTCCTGATGATGAGGATCAACGAAACATTTATTTATTGCATAAAAAAGTGAAAACTTTTTTTTAATAAAACTATTTTTCTGTAAAAAACACAAAAAATAACTGGAAATTAAACATATATAGATAAGAGTAGGGAAGAACATAAACGTAAAAACTAATTTGTTCACAAACTAAACTATGTTTTTCCTTGGCAAACACAAAATTTGAACTCTAGTGTGAAAGGTAGGAGTATCAATTTGCTTCAAAAATGAAAAATAATCAATCAATACAGCGTCACTTGCTGCAGCTGCAATATTATTAGCGCCGATTTCCTGCATTGTTAGTGGTTGCCGAGTTCTAAAGTCGTATTTGGCTTTTTTCGTGTCACTCGGGTGTGCCCTGGGTCACTCATTTCGAAACAATTCAACACAAAAATAATATACGCGACAGTAAATAACAAATAACTAGCCATTTTCTCACTTCCCGCAGTCTAAAGTGAACTTTATCCCAATTAGAAAATATTTGAGTTCACCGCCCAGTAGCACAGTTCGAAAATGCAAAAGTCCGGAACCAACACAAATTTTATACGTATTATACTTTATTCTGATGCCGTAGCTCAACATTCGCTACAGAATTTAACGCTGTACTGAAGCATACCCATTAGAACAACAGAGGAGTTGCCCGCGAATACGCGGGTGGGGCACTGCTCGTGCGTAACCGAACCCGCGTAAACGCGGGAATGACAGCAAAAATGTTAAGTTACCATCGCAAGGAAAAAATATTTTGTAAAGAATTTCACAGTACAATTATCTAATTAATAGTTCATATTAGCATCGATTGAAATTACAGATGTAACAAACGTAAAGAAGTTTACTCATGTTCATCAAAACTGTATGCATTTAGTTCATATTCTTCAAAGAAGTTCCATCGTTAGAGAAGAAGTTGAACTATTTTACCAAGTAGGTATAGCATTCATACCGTAACTTGTTACTGAGATAGAAATGTTTTCATACAAGTTATTTTCAGTTGATGTGGTTCAGGTCAGTTCAATTTGATTACAAGTCACTTTTGTAGTATTTACTGATGTTTCATGGGGGTGCCTAAGTCTAAAAAAAAATATGTTTCACTTCACTCGTTGAATTTCAAAAAAGATTATTACATCTCATCCAATTGAATCACGTTCAATCGATATTAGGAAAATATTTGGAAATGATAGATAGCTTGAACCGAAAATTAGTCCATACAGCAACACCCCCCAGTAATCTGTGATAAATGAACAAGTCGTCAGCAATAGTTTCTGAAATCTGCATCTTCAGGTTGGACTCGTCTTCGGATTTTATTAATATTGGTAACTACGTAGGTGTAAACTGATTCTTTGAGTGATATTTTTGTTAATGATATTATTTTGCTATAGTTTTCGATCATCATTGGATTTCAAAACGTGCTCTAATTCCGATATAACTTTTCTGGTTTTTAAGTTTGAGGCTGTTGTATCATCCGGTTGTTTGATGCACAACTCTGAGAATGATCAATATATCGACATTGTGTTAGAGTGTGGGGAAGCCTGACTTACGAAAACTGCTTTACAAATGATGAATTATTGAAAATGTTGGTGCTCTTCGCAAGTTTTGTTACCGATCAAAATTAATGTACTCATTTCTGGCATACAAAAAGAAGAAAAGAGTATATTCAATATAGGATCATGTAGAGACCTACCCTGTATAATACTGAATACTAGAAATAATTTTGGAATTGATAGGAACAAATTGAGTAAAATCAAACTGTAACTGGGGTGTCTGACTGGAGGCAAAGTATAATAATAGCTTTCGTGACCTCGCAGCCGGAAAACATTAAGATGGAGCATCGCGAGGGAGGTTAATTGAAAAAAATCATGAACTTGATAAAGATTTGAAACCGTCTACTGAATATGAATGAATTATGAAGATGGAAGCCTCAAGATGTATGGAGCCAATAAGTAACAGAATAACATTAGAAATGTCAGAATTAAATGAGTATTCGCGGGAGTGTACGATAAAAATTGGTATTTTACCCTCCGTTATTAATAATACTCAACATATGGTAAACATTGCAAACGTCTGCAATGAACTCTTACCCTGTGCATACGACTCTTAGAATCAATGGGCATATAAATGAAGGGTTGGTAATTATTCAAAGTGTAAAAAGAATAGCTTTGGGAACTCTGCTCTCCCACGATGTATCTAGGGTAGAATTTATTATACAGTGCGCGCGTAAAGTATGGAAACATGAAGATATATTTGACCCCCGTAATATACAATAACAAAATTTTGGTTATGAACATAAGATGGACCAGCGATTTTTTATTTTTCATTTTCGACGTTGTCAAATGTACAGTTTCTGAGATATGCGAACAATATGTATATTTTACAACTTTTTGTTACGGTTTTTTATTGCTGATGCAGCATACAAACAGTTAATGGCCCATATTGACCATTAATTTTGAGAAATTAGGAAAAATATTTTTATTGCAACCGTTGATATTAACATAAAGAGATAATAAAATGGACCACTTGTTATTTGTTAAAGTTTAAAAAGTTTTTGCTGTTTTTGTACTGATAAACATGATATGAATAATGGTTTCATTTCGTTAAATCAAGTAGGTTTTACTGTCGTGATAGTTTTTTGAAAATAGACTTACCAGCGATATAAATCAGAGTAAAATACAATGGTACATATAACAGAGCGTCAAAGAATTGAAATTTTAATACTAAAAGGATGTAATGACAGGCAATACCATAATATTATGAAATTTGAGTATGTTTTATTTGCGACATTATTTGTAGGATACGAACACACGAAGAGGTATGTGAAATATTTGATAACAAGTATGAAGACATAACTCCTATAGCACGTGGTACTGTATCTAAAATTATTCATAAATTTGAGGAAAGTGGACATGTACGAGAACTCCCAAAAAGTGCCGCCCTGGTATTCCAGAGCAAACAAAAACTGACATTTTTTTCTCGATGGTTGAAGACCCTCATAAGGCTACTAGAGTTGTTGCAGCCGAAAATCACATCAGTCAAACAACTGTTCGTAAATATTAAAAAAAAGAAAAATGACATCCCTATAAAGTACAATTAGTACAAGAACTGAACGAAGACGATCCAGATCGCAGAATGGAGTTCTGTGAAACAATGTTAAATAGATTTGACAGTAATCCTCATTTCTTTAATCAAATCCTTTTTTCTGATGAGGCTACTTTCCAGTTAAATGGCACGGTCAATAAACAAAACTGCAGGTACTGGTCAGATGAAAAGCCTCATTGGATGGTGGGGGCACATACGCAGTATCCTCAAAAGATCAATGTGTGGGCAGGAATTATTATTATTTTTGGAATAGAACCATAAAAGGTATATCTCAGAAACTGTACTTTTGGCAACGTCAATAATATAAAATTTAAAATGGCTGGTCCATCTAATATACCTAACCAAAATTATGTTATTGTATCTTACAGGGGGTCGAAGATATCTTCATGTTTCCATACTTTACGCGCGCAGTGTATAACCAAGATGCCAACAACAGAAGATAACTATTTTTCTATCATTTTTATTCAGAACGCTACTGCCGAATACTTTCGGTATTCAGTATCACAATGACAAGTTAGTGCTGGCTAAATTCATCAAACATGTAAATAATAAATTGAACTAGCAAGATCATTGAATAAGATTATATTATTGAACTTTATCTGGCAATTGATTCTAGTAATTATACACTAAGGGCCTATATGCATGCATGAAAATGAATTCCTTATTCTATTCGAAAAACTTTCGTATGTGTTTTCAACTTGATTATGCGATATAGTTTAATTAGACTTATCAATGCGTTTTTGTAACTGGGTTCATCAGATCAGGCCAGTACATGGCCAGAAGACTTTCATGCAAAATATAAATTGTGCCTAATGAAAAATATTCGGTGTGATAACGAAACTGACAATAATTCGATTACAAGTCTATACTTTTTGCAACCTATACCAAGAACTCACTCCTGTTATACAAAAAAAGGGGTATTCGAAATAAATATATTAATTTGCTTTTTAATGCATATTTTTTATGCTCAGCACTAAATTCGGCAGTTTTGAAAGTACATGACTCATTTGCCATTATTTATATATCTTTTTGTATGTAGGAGCTTCGGGATATGGACTCGAGGAGGCACACGGACAACTTCATCCCGTCCCAAAAGTCTCCCATTTCTCTCAACCGTTACGACGATTTCGATGACTTGGCGCCTTCGCTCAAGCTACGACCACGATCCCCAGGTAATAAAAAAGATGACCTATCCTATATATATATATATATATATATATGTATATATATATATATATATATATATATATATATATATATATATAAATGTATATATGTATAGATAAGGAATATTTTTCAATATTTTTTCAGTAGGTTCTTTGTAACGAAAATTTTGAGTATATTTTATTGTTTCATAACTTTTTTATGGCTTTAATTTCAAAATTTCCGCTGTTTCCCAAATACTGAATACTATTAATTTGAGTCAATAGAATATATTAACTTGCTGATTACGATGATTATCAATAAATGATGTTTATGTTTTTGAATAACTTGGTAGATTGTTGTGTATGATTCCATTGCAATTCATTGATTTTCGTTCAATATTCGTCTTTATTTTAGTAATTACTATATTGTTGAATACCTAGTAGTTGGGATTCTAAAGTGCATCCAATCATTGAATATATTATATTGTCACGTGATAGGGTTGCTACCATGACTTAGTTCGAGTTTTGCTGAGAGAGTTCAATGAAAAACGGAATAAAAAACAAAGGTAACAAAATATATTAAAAAGAGAAACAATTGTGAGGGGGGACAAATACAAAAGAAATATGGTTCCTTACATTATCACATTCTCAATCATTAAACATTCTGGGATGTCCCAAGTGGGACCAAAATCAATCTCCTTGTTGGCAGGGCCGGATTCAAAGGTGCGGAGGCCCTGGGGCAACAAAGGCGTGGAGGCCCCTAATTATTTTTCAAACAAGTTAAAAAAAAAGCTTTCAAGTGTTTGAATAATTTATTGCGGAACAAATCAAATTATTTCAACACAAGCCTACCTACCTACCTACATATGGTATAATAAAATACAAGAAATAAATCTAAATAAATTACAGCGATACGATATGATATTTTTCTATTTTTCCATGTGGATGAATTCATTTTTTCAGTGTATAATAGTGTGATGATTTACTCTGTGATTGTTTCCCGCATCTACACATGATTTATCGGATCGAAGATTGATATTAACCATTAACGCGCTTTGGAATGTTTAAAACGAAAAATGAGTGGAAAAAGTGGGAGAACTGCTCTTCTATCAGTTTTTTTTTATATATTGATTCATTTGAAAATATGAACAGGATGTTCATAAAATCAGATGTGGAATCATCTGCGACTGAAAGATAAACTTTAATCGCTATCTTCTATCGTTCAAGATAACCTCTTGTGGGCAATTCATGTTGAAAAGGAAAACATTCTCTATTTTATAGAAATATTTGTCTAAGAACTGAAAAATCCACGATAAAAATGAAGTTATTTTTTGTAATATTCAACTAATATCTAACTACTTTCCCGGCTAAAGCCACGCTGAACATTTTGCATATAATTCGGTATTTGTTAGGAAATTTTACTCAATAATTTCCATTGTGGGGGCCCCTCCCTTGTGGAGGCCCCAGTTGCCCCCCTCTTAATCCGGCCCTGCTTGATGGTATGTTAATTTAGTTTTCGATCTTGATTGTTTGATTAAACTCAATGTTATGAAACGTATAATGGGGATCAGTGCACAATTAACAAATAACTAAATTGGAACAAAAGTTGATAATAATAATGGTAAAATATTGACTGGTTCAAACTATGCCTTTCGTGCCAATATGAATACGTAAGAGTCTAAGACTTACGACGGCGTATTGGCGCCATCCTACCAGTATATTTTTTTATTGAATTCTCAAAATTTTGAGATTTTTTCTCAAAATTTTGAGAATAAAAGACAAAATTTTGAGAAAAAAATCTCAAAATTTTGAGAAAAAAAGTCAAAATTTTTAGAATAAAAAAGTTAAAATTTTGAGAAAAAATCAAAATTTTGAGAAAAAATCAACATTTTGAGAAATAATCTCAAAATTTTGAGAAAAAAGTCAAATTTTGAAAAAATCAAAATTTTGAGAAAAAAAGTAAAATTTTGAGAAAAAAAAAAATTGAACAATTTTTGAAAAAATCTCAAAATTTTGAGAATAAAAGTCAAAATTTTTTGAAAAAATCTCAAAATTTTGAGAAAAAAAGTTAAAATTTCGAGATTTTAATAAAAAAAATACTGGTAGGATGGCGCCAATACGCCGTCGTAAAGACTTGAGGTGTGGTGAGGTGAAAAATTCCCACAATGTTATTCAGAAATTTCCATACAAATCGCAGTTACGAAAAATCACTCCGTATTTTTTTTTCCAGAACCACGACTTTGTGCTCGGGCACTGTACAACTTCGTTGGCCAGACGGCGAGAGAGCTGACCTTCAGGAAAGGAGACATAATCTACATAAGGAGGCAGATCGACAAAAATTGGTACGAAGGAGAACTGAATGCCATGGTGGGTCTCTGTCCCACCAATTATGTTGAGGTGAGTTTAGTTCAGATGTGAGTTTAGTACAAATGTGACATAAAAACCGGAATGGAAAACTTTATAATGCAGAAAGAAGGAGTGGAAATAGGAGCAAAGACGTGCAAAATGAACTTAGGGAAAATAAAGGAGGAATGGAAATAATGAAAAATGAAGAAATCACCACTATAAAATATTCATAAATGACGAAAGAGAAATGGAAAATGAAAGATAGTGCAATATGTAGCAGAACAGGAGAGATACAACTGAGAAGGGGAACAATTGGAAATGGGAAATTAACTTGGAAATTGAAAACAAATTGATCGAAAGAACAGAATATGGAAAAGGTAAAGAATATGAGATCACCCAGTAACTTCACGAAATTTTTACAGGTGCCTCAAAACATGGTAAAAACGTATGGCAATCGAAAATTTTGCGCGGAAAAGATAACATCAGGAGATATGGGCCCCCGAAGGTCCATAAAGAGAGGTTATATGATATCACTTTTGGAAATTATAAGCTGATATAAACAATTTCTATTTACACTAAAATAGTAACTGCACACACGTTTTACCTTTAGTAATATTAAAATCACTTAATTTTCGATAAAGACATGAAAAAACTCCGATTACTATTCATATAATTTCACAGAAGAAATGTCAAAAATCAAATGTTATAATTATCCGAATCTTGGAGCTTATTGATATGCGACGTTGCCTATGTCTCCAAAAGGGAAAAAGAAAATACTGTAATTCGATGCGTCATTCATATTGAGCATATAAATGATAAGTATTACACCATGAAATAATGATCTGATAGCTGTGTTTAAAATGCAAAGTATATTTCACCACGCTTCTTGATAGTGATTATAATTTTGAAAATCAAGCATGAAGTTGATGTGCCGCATTTAGAAAGTTACCAAACATATACAATAATGTGACGTCAGATTATTTTGTTTCAAGTAATTTTAAACTGGACCAAGAAACGCATTTGGATTGGATGTTTTCTTGTAGGGCATACAAGAAAACATCCAATTAATTTCTTACGTAAAAAGAAGGAACATAACCTAACCTAACTTGGCTAACTTTGTTACCCAAGTTGAATGCAAGCTAATCAACCTTACAAGGCGACGCTTCGCTCCGCTCGCGAACATTTCGATCAAATCAATTTCTAACGTAAAAAGAAAGAACATAACCTAACCTAACTTGGCTAACTTTGTTACAGCCAGTCCCTAAAAAAGGCAAAAAGGCCCTACCTAGCAACTACAGACCTATCGCACTGCTATCTATTATTTCAAAGGTCATGGAAAAAGCCATCAACATCGAGCTCATGAAATATCTGGAAGACTCAGGAATTGTCAACGATAGGCAATATGGCTTCCGCCATCAGAGATCAACTGGTGACCTGCTCGCTTACGTCTCACATATATGGCAGCTATCTATTGAAAAGTATGGAGAAACTTTAGCTGTGGCATTAGATATCTCCAAGGCGTTCGATCGAGTTTGGCACCAGGGACTCCTCGCCAAGCTTCCGTCTTATGACTTGCCCCCTCAGCTGTGTTCTCTGCTTGCTAGTTTTCTCTCAAACAGGTCTCTCCATGTAGTGGTCGATGGAGTTTCATCTGACACTCTACTCATAAATGCTGGTGTTCCGCAAGGATCTATTCTCGCACCAACACTATTTCTACTTCACATCAACGACCTATTGAAAGCAACTTCATGTCCAGTACACAGCTTTGCCGATGATAGTACCCTCCATACCGCTTTCTCTTCCAGGGTCCCTATATCAGCCCGTGAAACCAGAAATGAACGAGGAAGAAATGTTAATAATATAAATATGAACTTAGCAACAATTCTCGAATGGGGATCTAATAACACTAAATGCAAACAAAACACAAGCATGTCTTTTCTCTAGAAAAGCCGATCTCACTGTGCCTAACATAACTTTGTCAGGAGTAACCATACCACTGAAGTCATCCATATCGATGCTTGGTATTACTATCAGCAATAACCTTTCCTGGGAAAATCACGTGAGGTCCATTGCCAAAAGTGCATCCCAAAAACTTTGTTTTTTGTTTCGTGCCAAGAGCTATTTCACCCCCAGTCAGCTGCTTATGATCTATAAGGCACAGATCCGACCTGTCCTGGAATACTGTTCCCATATTTGGAGTGCGGCACCTAAACATATCCTGAGGCTATTGGATTCTGTCCAAAAAAGGGCAATTCGTCTTGTCGGTGATGCCTCGCTTACAAACTCGCTCACTTGTCTGGAACACCGTAGAAAAGTTGGCGATTTGTCTCTATTTTATAGATATTTTCATGGGCGATGCTCTTCTGAAATATCAACAATCGTTCCTGCTTTGGCAGTCTCTTCGAGATTAACCCGTCAAGTTCAGTCATCACATCCCTTCGTGGTCACTTTAAAGACCTGCAGAACATCACTTTCCAAAGACTCGTTCATCCAACGAACAGCGAGGCTTTCGAACTCATTGCCTAGGGAGGTGTTCCCCGAGGCATACAACCTTCAGAAATTTAAGAAGAACACCAACTCCTACCTTATTTCCCTTGGTTCCCACGATGTTCTCTGAACATTACAGGATATCCCTTTTCGTGGAAACCAGAACATAAAAAAAAAAAAACCCAAGTTGAATGCAAGCTAATCAACCTTACAAGGCGACGCTTCGCTCCGCTCGCGAAAATTTCGATCCAATTAATTGCGAAAATCCGGATTGGCCAAATTCACTTGAATAGTTGGCACCGTGGCCTGTCCATAAAACGCCAAAATCAATGCACAATTCAACCACCAATATTTGATTTTTGACAGTTCATGTGCAAAATTTAATGAAACATAATCTGAGTTTTTTCATGTCTTTATTGATCATTAAGTGATTTTAATATTACTTAAACGTTAAATGAGTGTACAGTTGATAGTTGAGTGCAAAAAGCTATTCTTTATATCAGTTTGCAGTTTCCAAAAGTGATATTCCATAACCTCTATTTATGGACCTTCTGGGGCCCACATCTCCTAAAATTATCTTTTCCGCGCTAAATTTTCGATTGCTATACTGTTTTTATCGTCTTCGTAAGCTCCTGTGAAAATTTCGTGAAGATACTGGGTGATCTCATATTCTTAACCTTTACCCAGAATATTGGTAGGAAAAGCGAATAAGAAATATAACACACTGCTGTGTTTTGATTGAATTTACCGAATAACTCACGCATATGTTGGCTGGCCCAATGTGAGTTCAATTTTTGAAGAATACCAGCGAATTACCGAATACTCCCTACAATAGATGGACTAGGGAACTTACTAGGAATTCCTTACTCATTACTAATCTCGATAATTTGGGTGACTAGTCGGTCGTTATCTTAGCGTACACCCAAAGACATTTTTACTTACATACCTCTTTCAATCCTTTCCAAAAGGGGACCAGGTCGTCTCTCTGCGTCTGGAATGCTGGGAATCTCAGGTTTTCCTTCCCCGGTTCTATTTTCGGCGTTCACTTATCGTAAGTAATTGCACAAGTGCATCAAAATTACCGATAATTTTGCATGACAGCGTGTTGTCAAAAAAACTGCATGAGTTTATTTTCATTTTTGGAGAAAGAGCCCGACACCGAAGGTGGAGGCCTCTTTGTAATCCAGTTTTTTTATCCATGTTTTTATGACAAATCTCGGTAGAATATTTTTAGCTTTTTATCTCTATGTACTGAAGATGTGTCCAACGTGACACGAAACATGACGATAAATTAGAAAAAAAAATAGACCATTTTAAACCATCTCATGAAGTTCTTTGGTATTCGAATAGGAAACTATCGTCGCTGAACTTCTTCTTCTTCTTCGCACAAGGTGGGCTGGTTCCGAAGAACCCCGTACACGTAGGCCTCTCTATTTGGGCCCATTGTGCGCCCACTTGTTCTGAGAAACTCAGCTGGGCATGCCGATTTCTTTGACAAAATTCAGCAGCTTCCTCAGCTGAATCTCCTTGACGTCCTCTGGGTTCAGAATTATGCTCCCAAGGTTGATCTCCCTCTGGTGCACCAAGGCTGGGCACTCAGTGAGGATGTGCGACGATGTCTCGTCATCTTCCAGGCACCATCTACATAGGGGATCATCTGTGATCCCGATGAGCTCCATGTGCCTGTTCAGGTGATTATGTCCCGTTAGGAGCCCAGTCACAGTCTTGATGTCCCGTCTGTTAAGTGACAGGATCTCTTTAGACATTTTTTCCTTGGCTCCTTTATGTGGAGCTTTGACTGCCTCATGCCTGGCGCCTCTTGCCATGTTTTAAGGAACTGCTTTTGTAGCAGTTCCTCCATGTTTGAGATTGCCAGGCTGCTGGGTATTCCCAGGATGGGTTCAGGTCCAACTGGGGTCTTTCCCGATCCTATCTTGGCCAATCTGTCTGCATCCTCGTTCCCAGGGACACCTGAGTGTCCCGGGACCCATATGAGGCTGACTTTGCTTGTTTTCGATAAACTTTCTATGGCGTTTCTACACTCGGACACCAGTTTGGATACTAGACTACATTATATAAAAAATAGAAAAAACCCAAAGTCATACATATTGAAAAGGGAAACATTCTCAATTGAATATTAAATAGAAATAGATTTCTGTAAATTGAAAAATCCACGATAAAAATTACATACTTTTTTTTAGTATCTAAAAACAAGTTTAACGGATATTCATGTGTTTATAACACATTGTTCATCACTTTAACAAATGAAAAAAAAATTTTCTCCAGAATTTGGCAAAGCACTAGAAATAATTATTTAAAAAAATTGTTTTTTATATTAATTTTCAGCAATACTTTTTTTTTGAACTGTTTTTCTTATAAATAATAATTTTTATCAATTGTCATATCCTCAAAAAAAAATTGATAATGTCAAAAATAACATTTTTGTATAACATTTTTTTAAACAATTGTAGTAAAAAAATTAAAAAAATATATATAGTTTTCAGTAATTATAAAATGAAACAATCGAAACATTTATGAAAAAAAAATTGGTAGCTCTATTTGGTTTTATTATTTTTCAATCCCTTAAATTGTTATGAAAAAGTGAAAAATCTGAATTTTATAAACGGGGATATGTTTTAAACCCTGAAGAATGGATTCCAGGATTTTAATTTGAAAATTAAACAGGTTTTTAAGTTGATTTACTAATTGTAAAAAATACCTAATTAACAAAACCATAAGTAAATGAAAAATTGCAGATTTTTTTAAACGGATTAATATTTATTTATGTATCTAAATGGGACATGATTTTTTCCGTTCCTTTATATTCATATTTAATGAGTTTTTACCGTTAACTCAAATCAATTCATTTTATTGAATTCATACTGATTGAAAAAATCAATCCACTATACGATATATTTGCAAGCCAATAGATCATACATTGACACAGTATTTTTGAGGTTAGATAATTTAATCTTGATGATTTCGATAAACTCAAATTAGCGAAATCCTAATTTTTTGATAAGAAGGTCAAACGTATTTTGCATTCTATTGCCAACGAAGCAAAATCGTGAAGAAACAAATGTGATGTAACTGAGAAAAAGTACAATCTAGTTTTTTCGAGTTCCATCAATGGCAGAAAAAACATCGAAATGATGTTGAAAACACAGCAAAGTTTACCAACAATTGAGATAGGAGATAACTTTCGAAAATAAAATAATTTGTAAATATAATATTTCACGTCATAGAAATTTCAAAACAATATTTTTTACATTTCGGTTCCTTTCATAGAAGATAAAAGAGTCTGTCCAACGTATTATTTTTTCCAGCTAAACTTCTGCGTTCTGAAATGTTTTTTGACACGTTTGTCAAGTTGCACCCCCACATTTTTAATACAAGCTTTTATTTAACTTGCTTCGTATGTGATTCGTTCTGTCATTATTTCCGGTTCAAAAGTTGTAATCCATTTTTGGAGCAGTTGCCGACATCCTATTGAGCTGAAATTTGGCGGGTGTTCATAATTCCGGTAACAATGCATTATGAAATTTTTGTTAGAGGAAAAACAGAATGGTGGCTCCTAGATAGCAGACGAGTTTTGTGATTCAAAATTGGTATGTGGGGGTTTTCGGGGACGGAGATTTTTTGTCAAAATTCAAAAATTCAAGATGGCGGACAAGTTTTGTGATTATGGTCGGATTCGATTCAAAATTGGTATGAGGGGGTTTTCGGGGTCGGAGATTATGAATTTTATAAATCCAAGATGGCGGCTCCAAAATGGCGGAGGGGTTTTGTGATTATGGTCCGATTCTATTCAAAACTTGTATGTGGGGGTTTTCGGAGTCGGAGATTATGAATGTTTTGTCAAAATTCATTAAATCAAAATGGCGGCTCCGATTTGGCGGACGATCTCTGTGATTATGGTCCGATTCTATTCAAAATTGGTATGTGGAGGTTTTCGGGGTCGAAGATTATGATTTTCGGTCAAAATTCATAAAATCAGAATGGCGGCTCCAATATGGCGGACGATCTCTGTGAGTATGGTCCGATTCTATTCAAAATTGGTATGTGGAGGTTTTCGGGGTCGAAGATTATGAAGGTGTTTATCAAAATTCATGAAATTTGGTTTTCGGTTCCAATTTGGCGGTTGGCCTTTTAAAATTGGGGTTTGGGGTTTTAATTGAAGATGGCAACTCCAAGACGCTTTTTTATTCGAACTGAAAACTTTTCGCGACAAGCTTTTGAACCTATAACTCACGGAATAACCCACGTCACACATTCTGAGCAATTATTTTCTACTTTTCAGTGCATTTGAATAAAAGCTTGTCTTTAAAAATGTTTTTATTACTTATTTTATTTCTTTAATTTTAGTGGAAATATATATGACATATCGTGTATCATTGTAGACTATTTTTGGCGAATACCATTTAAGATAAAGTGCAGGGGTTTTCGGATGGCGAAGTAGGCAATAAATCATTGGTGATAAGTATATTTATTTCATTTCAGCTTGATCTGCTTATGGTAATAAAAATGAGCTGTCGGGCTAGCCCAAATTACACTATGAGGTCTAAATATAAATTGCCAGGGTCGGATTCGGAATTGTAAAGAGAATAATTAAGGAGAATTGAATAACCCAATAAACTAGTGGGGAAACTGAGAATGATAGAAGTAATAGAATTTGTTAACAGAAGTGAATCGGTATTAGGAAATACTATTATACTATTATTGAACTCCGATAACTGTTTTAAAAATGTAATTATATTATAGCTTTAGCAGCTACATACTATAACAATGTTATCGAATAATTTCTCAGAGGTATACGTCTGAAGAATAATCATCTTCTTCGGATGATCTTCATTTAGATAAATTATAATGCGTAATATTTGACAATCTAACAATTTTTCTCGATCCCAATTTTTACTAAAAAGATTTTCAGTGTGTTTAATACAATCTGCCAAATTTTGAGTAGTTACTTTATTTAATGCTCCTTTTCATGTATTCAATACAGCCTCGTCACTGTAGCCCTTTTGTCCTATATTCTTGTTATAAAATGTTTTGCATTGTGTCAATGGCATTAAACTGGCAGTATTATGGTGGTTGTCCTAGAACAGAATGACTGATTTTATAAATTAATTCATCAGTCGCATATGCTATTTTACGTTGCTTGAATTGCTGCACAATATTTTACAGTTCACATTCAAAGGCCCGCTGAGGAATGCGTAGATGCGTTTGCAGCCATTGAATAATTCCAATCTTGGTCTTGAATGATATATTGCATTATCCATGATAATGAATGATGGCTTCTAAATTCTAGGCAACAATTGTTCTGCCATCCACTTTTTGAATAATTCCGAATTAATATTATCATGATAATCAGCACTTCTGTTTTAAGTAGAAAATATAAGTCCGGCACCATCAATAAATACACCTTTATTTCCAGCATGAACAATTATGTATCGTTTGTCTTCCGAGCTACTTTTGTTCCGAACAGATTTAACATCATCGTCATGTCAGGTTTGCAATGTACTACTTCAATGTTGAAAAATCCACCTTCCATCAAGGAAAACCACATCTAAGGTACTATCACATGCAGCATTATTTACATATTATCTCAAAAAGGTTTCCCGTTTTGATGCAATCTCTAGTTTTTCCATTAGAGCCCTTGTACCATTATCTTCTGGTAAACGGCAATCTTAACTTTTAAAAATTATACCTGTTGTGTAACAGACATCTATATGAGAGATAAGTGCCATGTGAAGTGGAATGAATAGAAAAATCGAATTAAACGGTTTTCTTCACATAAAGGATTCAATATAAAATTGAACCAGAGAAAGGTAGACCTCAGGTGAAAAACAACTACTTTCCTGGCAAATACCACGCAGAACGTTGAATGATATTCACCTGAGAATCATGCATACTTCCATATAATATCAATGGACATTGAATGCAAATGTTTCTTTCGATAAGCTCGATTATGTTCAATTTATGTCGTGTTCACCTAACATCCATACCGGTTTCAGGCTTTTGGCCTCATCGAGTACAGTAGTCAAAGCCAAGGTCAAGAACTCTGGTGAAGTGAGACACTAACGTAAACAAACCATCATCGATCTTGTAACGCGTACCTATAGGTGTTAGCAAGATCGATGATGGTTTGTTTACTTGTGTCTCACTTCAGCCAGAGTTCTTGACCTTGGCTGGTTGATACTCCTACTGATGAGGCCAAAGCTGAAACCGGTATGCGATTGTTAGGTGAACACGACATAAATAAACATAATCGAGCTTATCAGAAAGAAACATTTGCATTCAATGTCCATTGATATTATATGGAAGTATCATGGATTCTCAGGTGAATATCATTCAACGTTCTGCGTGGTATTTGCCAGGAAAGTAGTTGTTTTTCACCTGAGGTCTACCTTTCTCTGGTTCAATTTTATATTGAATCCTTTATGTGAAGAAAACCGTTTAATTCGATTTTTCTAGACATCTATATGTTAGGAAGGCGTAGAAGGGTCACTTCAAAGTGACAATTGTCAGTTGAAAGTGGCAATTTGTCACTTCAAAGTGACGATTGGCCGTTCAAAGTGACAATTGTCACTTCAAAGTGACAATTCCAAATATTTTTGAATTTTTTGTTGTTGTTGGCCCTTCTACGCTTTCGCAACTTAGCACCTGTTGTAACAGTAAAAAAACACTTTCACGAGCGCCTTTTCGTATTTCGTATTTTAGAAATTGTCCTAGGACTTAAATTTAATGCCTGAACCTCACAATTAAAAACAGAAATGTTTTCAGTGGAAGTCTCTTTTTTATTTTGGAAATACTCCAAAAAATTTAACACAAGTTTCCTATTTTGCGTTCAAAACTTCGCGATGAGACATTTTCAAATTCTGTTAAAACTGTACCACAACTCATCACAACAGAAGAAGCAACACAACACACCAGAAGGATCAACACATTCAAAATAAAGCAATTTCCAGGCTAATTTCGAGTCCCTCTCTGTTAAACCATCTGTGTCTGATAGGAAGTATTGGCCATCCTTCTCTAGTGTAAGTAACTTCTCCGTAACGTTAGTCGTAGCTGATTCAGGGGCGTATCTTGGCGTGCCTTAAGTATGTCTCAAACAAGTGGAAAGGGCTTAGACGTATATGTCAGGTCTCACCAATGATGTATTGTCTACTTCGCCATCCAGAAACCTTTTAACTATATACAGTGCTAGTCTAAAGTCCGTTCCCCCCCCTACTAATTTTTGAACCACCTGGTATATCGCAACGAAATTTGGAGGGCTCAAATAGGAGATAAAAACCTACTTTTTCAGGAAAAAATCACAGCTAAAAGTTTTAAAATGGCGGCTGAGCGCCATCTTCACTATTTTTTTTAAATAGAACACCCCGTGCATTATTCCATTTTTGAAATCTGCTCATAATTCTCAACAGTTTTCTCCAATACACTTTACTCCTAAATTCAATTGTTTTCGAACTATTAACGTTTGAAAAGTGACATTGCGGTTTAAAATGAAGTATGGATTTTGGTCACTTCCGGTAAAACATTTTGCTAACTAAACGTTGTTATTAATTTGTAGTTAAATCTCTTGATGAATTCGACCCCAACAATTATTTCATCATGTGTTTTATGTGGCCCCCTCCTAAATTTTGACAATAAAGTGCCTATTATAAATAGCTCCTCTCACGTTGATGAAAGTATGTTCATCTATTTCTTCACATGTATCTATTATTCTGCGTTCCAACTCTTCTATTGTTTGGCATCCAGTGGCGTAGATTTTTGACTTCAGTTACCCCCAAAGGAAAAAATCTAGAGTTGTAAGATCCGGAGATCTTGGTGGCCATTCTGTACTTCCCCTGCGACCTATCCATCGCCCAGGAAAGTTTGTATCGAGGAACTCTCTAGCCATGCGATCGAAATGGGGAGGTGCCTCATCCTGCTAAAATATGATTTCACGATTTTCAAACTCTTCCTGATTGTTTAATACAATTTGTCTTATTTGGGGTTCAATTTCAGTTTCTGAAAAATTTCTGTAAAGAACTCCTGTAAGATTGCCTCTGATGAAAATCGGTCCAACAACGCGATTGCCCAAAATCCCCGCCCAAACATTCACCTTTTTAGGAAACTGGGTATGTCCCTCTCTAAAAATATGCGGATTAGTATCGCTCCAGTATCGTACATTCTGTTTGTTGACTTTTCCATTAAGAAAAAACATGCATTCGTCTGCGAAACATACACGTTTTAGGAAGCCCCGTGCTCCTTCAATTGTTCTTGTTAACCACTCACAAAATTCAACCCTCCGGTCTGGCTCATCCTCCGTGAGAGCATGCAGGATTTTCATTTTATAGGGATGAAACTTTTCTTCTTTTAGGACTCTTTGGATACTTTTTGAACTTACCCCACAGGATTCAGCAACTGCAGACGTCGACTGAGTCGGATTGATTACCATTTCAGAAACAATTTCTACCTTTTTTTCTTCTGAAAGAGGCGGTCTTCCTGATCTTGGACCACGGAATAGGAATCTCCGTAAATCTATCATTAAACATACGGACTTATAGATGATAATTTCTTCCCGCTTCTCCAAATATCAAAACTGCTTCAAATTTATCGTCTTAACTACGAGCCATGATCACACTTTTCATAAAAGGATTTAGGCGCTCAACGGACTATTTGACAGTTAGCAGTTCAGTTTGACAGTAAACAAGATGTTACCGCGACAACGATTTTTTCCAATGCAAACTTGATTGAAAGCAACATTAGTGTTTTTGATTGGGTTTGAAATGACCAAAATGTCACTTTTCAAACGTTAATATTTCTAAAACAATTTTGGAGTAAAGTGTATTGGAGAAAACTGTTGAGAATTATGAGCAGATTTCGAAAATGGAATAGTATAGGGGGTGTATAGGGTAGCCGCCATTTTAAAACTTTTAGCTGTGATTTCTTCATGAAAAAGTAGGTTTTTATCTCCTATTTAAGCCCTCCAATTTTTGTTGCGATATACCCGGTGGTTCAAAAATTAGTAGGGGAGGAACGGACTTTAGACTAGCACTGTATGTGGTTGCTATGTTCAAGCCAGTAAATATGGACTATCTTCCATGATGGATCAACGTCAGTATTTTTTTCAGATTGTCCCCTTCGAAGGAAGCAAACCTACTCCCCGTAAGGCCCACGAAGGCCAGGCCCGGGCTAAGTACAATTTCGTGGCCCAAAGTCATCTAGAACTATCCCTTGCAAGAGGCGAACTTGTCACAATCACCAGGAGAGTTGACGACAACTGGTTCGAAGGAAAAATCGGTGGAAGAAAAGGTAGAGTATTACATAAAAATGGATCAACTGATATTGTTAAGTACTGTCTTCTATTTCTTCTAAGTGATTGTTTAAAAATTTTGAAGGAGTATCCAGAGAGACTGGATGTAACAGATTATACCACGAACCACAAGAAAAAGGGTCAATTATTTGAAAATATAAATCAGATGTTTGATTTGAGAAAATCTCCAGTAGTTTTAGCGTGGTACTTGAACAAACAAACAAACAGACAATTACAGTTTTACAGTTTTATAACACTGAATTTTTATCCCCGTATTTAACCCACGTAAGGGATGAATTTTAAAAAATCATTACTTATTTCTCACCATCGCTATTGAAGAAACTCCTCCGCATACTTTCATGCTTCTAGACCTAGAGGTTTAAGCTCTTAAGCGTCTGACACTCAGTCTTTGTTAGAGTTTTATTAAGTAGAATAATTCCAGAATTAGGTTGGGGCATGATGTGGAAAATCAGTAAAAAAACACTTTTATTACTAAAAACAATAATACCGTTGAAAAAAAGTATTTTCGCCATCAATTTTTCGTTAAAAATGACTTTAGAAATCGCTAAATTCTCCGTCCGCTCGGAGTGGCATTTCGGTAGGGTGACGTCACGATACTGTTGGGACTCGCACCAGCAACATGCATCGTGTGGAAATAACAGTCGATGAAGAAGATGTCATTCAAAACAATTTCTGTTTGGATTGTGCAGCTGTGAAAGGTAAAAATATAAGACATCGATAGTAATGGGAATAATATTACTAAAATCGAGAGAATCAGGATATTTAATAGATTTTTTTATTGGGAAAATCCCTGTCTTTGCGATAGAACTATGCAAAAATACATCAATACATCAAAAATTGAGTTATTACCAATATTCGTAAATTCGTACATTCATATTTATTTATTCACGTGATTTTGGGAACTTAAAACTAGAAATTTATTGCACTACCACCACTTGAAAATCCGTAAACCTTGTCAGTAACTTTTGTAAGAACATTATTTAAGCAGCAGCCCTTTTTTGTATTCAGGGGTTGTAAACGTGCGATAGCTTTTTTAATGTGGGTCGAAGAACCTGCTGTTACCGAAGTACTGTGCTATTGAAAAAAAATCCGTTTTGTCTACAATAGGAAGAACTAAAAAATTCATAAAATTATCTGAATTCGTTAATTTTGCTATTGTTTCTGCGCCATACACAAACGATGCGACAGCTCAGGAAAAACAAATTGACGTGCAGTTTACTCGATATTATTATAATATTAACGAGCGTGAAATCATGCGTTTGTCTATTCATCAAATCGTAATAGAATTAAAAAAATCGAATCAAACTTCCGCTGATGAATTTATTATTTTCTCGAGCACTGTTTTGACAAAAAAATTGTGTGAATTAGCAGAACTTTCGAGTAGGTCTCAGAACGACTCTTCATTGTAAATGCTCATTGAAAATGTGGGGCAGATTTTTTTTTTTTTAGTGAATACTGTATTATTTTTTATATTCTCTAGACGCAATTTTCTCTCCATACTGGATTTTGCTATTCTTGACACTTATTTCAGGAGTTGATTCCTTTCAAAATTGTAGGAATACTTTCTCCAAGTTTTCACTAGGAGAAATATATTTCACTGATGATATTGATCGGCTGAACACGATTCTTGGTGTTGTTTCTTGCGATTTAATTGTTTTTGTTTGTTATTTTTGACAAAATCGGGAAAATGGAAAATACAAGAAGGATGTTCGTTAATTTGGCCAACGCGGGAGAGCAGCTTTTGCAAAATCGTAGACGGTGTGTATATCCGAATCCATCAGGGGGAATGTATTGGTAAATTTGCATTTTTTTAGTTCTTCATCATTTTCAATCATATCTATCAAAAACGTTTTTTGTTTCCCACTCACACATGTTCTCTTTGCCATTTCAAAATTCTCACCAGTACGAGAATTCTAATCAATTAATCCCCACATTCAAATTCATAATTTACAGTGGTAACAATAAAACCTGTCGATTTCTGAGAATCTGATTGTTTCATACTCGACATACGTCACTTATATAGTTCCTTTTGGAAACACATTCCTAAATAATCCAAGAATAACTATTCCTGCGTTTCATATTTCCCAAGATAATTTGAAAGTATGAAATAATTCTCTGGAGAAAAATTTCCTGCGATTTCACGAATTGAGCTCCTGGGACCCAATTCTTGAATTTGCAGGAAAATATTCTTTAGAGAAAATGACGTTATTTCCTCTCAATACTGGATTTTACTATTCGTGACACTTATTTAAGGAGGTGATTCCTTTCAAAATTGTAGGAATACTTTCACTAGTTTTCACTAGGAGAAATGTAATTCGCTGGTGAGATTAATTGGCTGAACACGATTCTTGGTGTTATTTCTTGAGATTTGATTGTTTTCGTTTGTTATTTTTGACAAAATCGGAAAAATGGAAAATGCAAGAAGGATTTTCGTTATCAATAATAACGCCAACGCTGCGGAGACGTCTTGTATATGAGAATCCATTCGGGTGAATGTATTAGTAAATTTGCCTTTCTCCTTCATTATAAATGTCTATTGAAAGAGTTGTTTGTTTCTCGCTCACAAAAGTTGTGTTTGTCATTTCAAAATTCCTACCGTACGAGAATTCTTACCAATACACCCCACATTTATAATTTACAGGGGTAACAATAAAATCTGCCGCTTTCTGGGAATGTGAATGAAAATTCTACCGAAATCATATTCGACGTACGTCACTCATATAGTTCCTTTTGAAAACCGATTCCTAACTCGTCCAAGAATAACTATTCCTACATTTTATATTTCCCAAGATAACTTGAAAGTATGAAATAATTCTCTAGAGAAAAATTTCCTACGATCTCAAGAATTGAGACCCAGCAGAAGCAGTAGAAGAAAAACTCAGAGTCATCTCCACATTTTAATGTTGAGTTGAAGATATCTAATCAAAAGACATGTTTCGGGATCTTAAGATCCCATCATCAGTTTGTGTACAAGGAAAATCTGCAAATGAGAGTACAAATTGTAAAACTTTCTCAACAATGGTTATAGGTGACATATTGGTTAGAAAACAGGGGGGGGGTACTCACGAGTGATGAAAACTATTTGTAATGTTATTTAATTCTATTTTTTTAAAAAGGATGCGGTACACATCGAGAGGCAATAATGTGGGATGTTAGGACCCATCATCAGTCATACGAGGAAATTCGGAAACAAAATATGAAATCAATTGTTTGTTTTTTAATTCACACGTCAATACCACCCCCCCCCCCTATTTTCTATCCAATATGTCACCTATAACCATTGTGATAAAAGTTTTACAATTTGTGCTTCCAGCAGATTTTCCTTATGCACAAACTGATGATGGGATCTTAGGATCCCGAAACATGTCTTTTGATTAGATATCTTCAACTTACCATTAAAATGTGGAGAAGACTGAGTTTTTCGTCTACTTCTCAAATCATCCACTCCACTCTCAGCCATGGACTTCTTCCTACGTAAACAATTGTGTTTTTGTTGGTATGTACTTGCGACGAGCAACACAAAACCTCTTTTGTTTTCCTTTTTTCTTGGAAGGGCACGCAAAAAATTAATTTTTGCGGTTTTTTCTTGTAGATTTCTCACAACCAGGCACATCCCAACTAACAATTTGGTGCTTTATAAAAAGAACGTTTACATATAATTTTTTATAAAGCTTTATTTGTCTCAAAAACATTTCTACGACGTTCTTATAGCAACTATAAACGCTAAATGGGCACAGTCTTATAAAAAGAAACATTTGTTTAAGAAGTTTTATTACGCCTGTGACAGCTATTACAGAATTATTGTATAAACATTTACATGTAATTTATAGGAACTGTATACATTCATCTCAGAATAGTTTTATAAGATATTTGTAATAATCATTCAGAAGTTCTATTCAGTTCATTATTTATCACTTAAGGAACTATTATATATAAATATCTAAAAAAAAACTTTTATGGGAACTATTTTCTCATTCGCAATAAAACTTTTTTATCGCGTACAGGAACATTAATAAGATTCAGCAGTTTCTTAAAGTATTCCACGGAAAATGAATAATCTTACCAATTTTACAAAAGTGATTTATTTGTTGTTCTCGTGACAATTGAACATGTCAGGATTGATAATGTCTGTACTTCGTTTTGCGGTGGATCGCTTCTGCGTATTTATATTCATTAACACATCGTAAATCTAAGTTTATTCCGACTGCGGAGTGAATTTCACTGTCGATTATATGGTACATCTGATATAAAATGTTCAAGCGCTGTGGAACTTTTGAAGATTTCTTGAATTTACCAAAAATAATTTAATTTTTTTTCAGAACTTTGCTACCAATTTGATTAATTGTTGTTGATTTCTCGACAGTAAACTTTTTTGAGCATTATTTTTTCTTTTTATAGCTGATGAATAGAGATTTTGTATGTTTTAATTTTTGCCTTCAGAATGTTCATCACTAATATGCGATTCAATATGGCTTCATGTTATACAACACTTTCATCACAAGCACAGTGTCTATATGGCTATTTAACTTTGTTGGTGATTTCTATAAAATAGTCACAATATATATTGTCTTTTAGAGCCAAATGGGATATGTTGAAGAAGACCGCCCATGATCTCAGATGATTTCGAAATTTCACATCTTTTTCCATTTCAGAAATAACATTAACTTCCTCCTCGTTGGAATAATCCAACTCTGAAATCCAGTTACTTTCGGTCACTTCGGTATCATTTGGCACGCTTGTGTACCACATATGGAAGGACTTTCATCATGCCCAGAGCTGGTTGAGTATTGATGAGTTATTAGATCAAAACTCTTCGTTATCCAGGTTGTTCACCTTCATACGAGAATCCGCAGAGCCGTGAAGAATTTTCTGATAGTTGGTCTTAACTTTTCTGCGGAAAGCGCCACTTCTTTTGAGTTTTTTCCAATTGCCTATTCATGTTATTGACGCCAATTTATATGTACACACACTTGAGAAGTCAGAAAGAAACTGAACTAATATGGTGTATCCAAATGAAAAACTACTGTGACAGTTTCATTTTATAAAAGCACTTTTCAATATCATTTTGTGTTCAATAACAGTTTATTGTTCTATCACTGCTTTGTTAGACCATTCAGGAGCATATTATTCGTACTGTTATAGAATAGTTATTTATCCGTTTTTGTCGGGAGCATATCGCTTTCTGAATTAAAAGAGTATCACAGAAAACACCAATATAACAATTTTATGATCTATTGATGAATTTTTATAAACCATTTATGAAACTATCTGCGAAAGGACAGAGCAGTACCTGATAATATCACTACAAAGCTACTAGAAATCACTTTGGTCCTCTAAGCTAAAATGTCGTATAACTTGAATTGTATAAACGTTTAAGAAACTGTTTCAAGTTCATCCTTTGAGATGTTTCATAATTTCATTCTCAGAACGTTCTCAACAATGATCTAAACAACAATTTGGTTTCAAAGAACAAAATAATCATGTTCGCAATGTTAACTCAACAGAATGGCTTTTCGACAGTCACAATATAATGCCAATGGAACTGAATTGTTCTGTTACCTGAAAATTACAAAGCCATATTGGGATAACACCAACGATAACTCGTTTTTGGAGTAGGCATTTTGAAAATTACAGTATGAATATTGATAACGACGCGAACAATAAACACTTCACAATATTAGCGGCAGCAACCCGTGCTTGCTGCCTACTGCAGAAGGGAGGATCAACGGGCCCAACAGTATTGTGACGTCACGCTCTCTCTCTCTCCAAGGTCATGGAGGCGTTTTGAAACTCGGCGTTTTCAAAACGCCATAGCATTCTCAAAAAGTGTTTTAGAAACGTAGGAAAAAAATTTTCATAATAAAGTCTTATGCGTAGATTCCAAATATGCAATGAAAAAATTTCATGTCCCAACCTAATTCCCTTTAACCGTCGCTACTCGACTCAATTTAAAAGAATTTTCAGTGGTTCAGTAAAACATTGTTGCTGATCACGATAGTACAATCACATATTTTTCAGATAATTGAAATTATTTCTAAATGGGTGCTTACTAAAAAAATCCGTCTTCTCATCATGTCGAAACTTTGTTGAGGTTATTGTTATTTATTTTACTAACCTTCCGAATTTCACAGGTATATTCCCAGCCAACTACGTGGAAATCCTGATCGATCCCCAAAACCCGCCCCCGCCTAGCAGCAAGCCAGTGGCGGCGCCGGCTGCCCATTCTCTCCTCCTCAACGGTTCGTCTGGGGGAAAAGAATCGATGGGCACCCACTGCTACACCCCAACTTTACCCAACCCGCAGCTGACCTCGAGCTACCACGCCAAGCCTGTCCAAGTGACCAACAGTTCGTCTTATGGGTCGCTCGTCAGAAAACACCCCGTCATGAGTCAGACGCTTCATATTGAAACTCAGAGTGAACCCATACCGTAAGTAGAAACATTAAATTTATTTTGATCGCTTTATACAGAGTGACCCATTTGAAAGCGGGCCACTTCTCTAAAACTGTTATTTATTATCCGATTCAGAAGTTTTTTTTTTCATTAGATAGAGCATCAATAGTTCTAGTTCAATGCCATGAATTCGAAATAAAAATAAACATTTCCCAATTTTTTAAGGTCAAAATTCCAATAGACATACTAGCGATTTTTTTTAATAAAATTTGATGACCTTTATGCTTTCAAATGGGTGTGAACAAAATTTCACGATAATTTTTTTTTAACAGAAATATAGCATAAGTAAACTATTCATATCAATATCGAAATAAATCAAATAGTTGTCATATAAATCACAATTTTGTAAATAATATGGTTTAAAATACTCCTTCAGAACATAACAACTCTATGTGGGATATGTTATGTCTCTTAGAACACTGCAGTTTGTTGTCACATCTTTACATCCAATAATATAATTACCAATATTAATAACATAAATGAACTACTACAAAAGAATGTATTGACATGACAGTGCCTACACATTAAACTTCGGACTGTTCAACCAAATCTCCATTTAATTCGATACATTTATCGTATCGTTTCCTAATGTTAACCATAACATTCGATAATTGGTTTGGGGTGCAAGCCTGTCTTATTCTTTCACGCAGTTGGGCGAGTTTTGTAAACTTTTTCTTTAACGAAGCCCCATAAAAAAAATCCAATGGAGTCAAGTCCGGGATCTGGGAGAAAACTCGATCAATGCACTATTTTCTTCCAACCAATCTCTCACAATCCTGCTATTGTGGATGGAACAGCCATCTAATTGAAATAGAAGATGAGCCTCTTCTGCCAGTGAAAGTTCATTATTAGCGTTGGAGAATTCGTTTTTAAAAAAATTCAAAAAATTTTGAGCATACAAATTGCTTTAAAAAAAAGGAGGACCAATTATTGTGGTATGTAATATTCCACACCAAACATTTATTTTTTGTGAGTACTGTCTTCGGCAATTTATTATCCAATGTGGATTTTCTTTCGTCCAGTATTTTGAGAATAAACTGTTCCATTGGTTGTTGCCTCGTCACTGAACTAATTTTTTTCAGAAAATTCCTGTTTTTTAGATATTCTTCTTGAGCCCATGAACTATACTCCATCCACTTCTCATTATCGCCTTCTTCTAAGGTGTGAAGAAACTTTGGTTTAAAGGGCTTCATCTTATTATATTTCCTAAGATTTCTCCTTATTGTTTCACGCGGTAAGTTAATGTCCAAACTTGCAATTCTCACACTTGTTTTCGGATTATTATTAAAATAATTTCGAATTCGTTCAGAATTAGTTCGTCTCTGTCTTTGTACAATATTACTATTCTTCAGAATATGTTTACAAACAGCTCCATATTGATTGAAAATTTGGTTTATTCGGCCAAAAAATGTTATGCCAGTTATTATCAACCAAGCAGATGCTTTGTTTCGACATTGTTACTATGGTAACCAGCAAATTTTCTGAAAATTTTTCATCCACATTAGCATGTAGACGTAAAATTAATAAGTGGAAATTTCCCGGCACATGACAGCTATCATATAATTAGACAAAAATAATATTGAAATAATATTGACAATATTTTTTATTTACTTACTTTATAAGTTGGAAATATTAAGGTGTACATTCTATAATATCTTTAATTAATTTTAAATTCTTCAAAAATTCCAGTTCTTCCTCCTCTTTCCTAAGTGGTGAATAAAACACAGAACCAGTGTTTTTTTTTAACAATATGCCTGTGTTTCATAAAATAAAAATAATACTGAGACACCAGTTTATTTCTTTGAGTATTAAATTTGTGTCCAAAAGAAGGCACAATATCACGCCGAATGTTGCCAATAAGTTTTCTTGCTCAGATTTAATCAAGATTCTTCCACTAGGTATGTTAGATATTTTACATTTTTATGGTACATTTTAATGTGCTGTGATTATATGCAAAAGGAACACAATTCATACGATTGAAAGTTCATTTTATTATCACTTTTTTACTAACTTATGATTGTATACAATGTTATAAGGAACTTATAATCCCACAAATAAAATATTGATTGACATAAGTAGTGAATGTCAAATCCATGGCTAACTTTACAAAATATTTTTTTAACCGGCAACATACGCCAACAACATTCTATTTAGAATGAAGAATAAAATATCCCGTTTTCCTGAATTATTTGAAAAACAAATTATTACCGCTAATATTTATTTTTCTTAGAATTAAACCTAAAATAATATGAAAAATATTTAAGTATATATGTATAGGTACAGTTATATTTTTTTGCTGTATATACACCTTTGTTTGTAGTCAATATTGACATTTCCCTGAAACCTAGTAAGAAAATTATATGAAATCAATTATTTGTATATAATAATGTATCTGATATTATAAATTTTATTTCACTAAGGCACGGGGAAAATCATAAAAAAATGCATGTACTCAAAAAATTTCCGGCAATAATTTATGCTCTAGGGAGATTATAAGTGAAAATTCTACATACTTCCCTTTCGGATCAGTCGTTGTTACCACGAAGTCTTACTATTTAAATGTTCTCCTGCAAAGTCAAATTATCAGCCATACTTCTTTATTAGTGTAGGTACTTGAGGAGTTATAAACTTCACTGACAAATTTGTGTCTTTTGGTCTATTGTTCTGATGACTTGTCATCTCTATAGCAACTAAAGTTACAAAGCCTCCTAACAAAAATAATATTTTTGAAATATGGTATCCCAAGCATGTTTGAATGGAAACAAGATTGGTATTTGGAATAACTGTCAACCACCAAAGAGGAACTGCGTGAAAGAATAAGGCTTGCACAGATATTACCCCGAAATTATCGAATCTTATGGTTAGTTAGCATTAGAAAATGGTAGAATAAATGTATCGAATTAAATCGGGATTTGGTTGAAAAGTACGAAAATTAATGTGTAGGCACTCTCATTTCAATCCATTCTTTTGTTGTAGTTGATTTATGTTTATCAATATTGGTTATTATTGATAATTGAATATTGATTACTATTTCATGTAAAGATGTACATTTAATTTCTTTGGCAAAAAACTGCAGTGTTCTGATGGACATAACTATCTCCTATACTATGGAGTTACGTTTGGAAGAAACATAATTTGACGCCATTTTGAATAACTGCTGTTTACAAATTCGACTGCTAACGACCTGAAAGAGCATTTTAAAACGATATTTTTAAGAATATTGTGATTTATATGACGACTATTCGAAATATTTTGATAATATGATATGAATTTTACTTATGCCATATTTCTGTTGATAAAAATAATTTCATCGTGAAATTTTGGTCACACCCATTTGAGAGCATCACAAATCCAGTGGCGTCGTCAAATTTTATTTGAAAAAATCGCTAGTATGTTTTTTGGATTTTTGACCTTGAATAAAATTCGAAGTAGGCCGTGAAATTTCTATTTTTATTTATTTTATTGAAATGATGAGTTTTTTATTATCAAACAGATGACGATAAAACATCAAAGGAAACGATATCTAAACCGAACACTAACAGTCACAGTTGTCAGAGGATCATTTTGTTGACAGGATAGGCAACTTTTAAAATCGAATTTCCCGAGTTTCATCGATATTTAGCGCATTTTGTTGATGATGCCATTCATTTTAACGTGAAAATACTATATCAGCACAGAATCTCATGGTGGTTTGTTCACTTCTAGGTATCGAGCCCTGTACAAATACAACCCTCAGAACGACGACGAACTGGAGTTGCTAGAGGGCGACACCGTGTACGTTTTGGAAAAATGCGACGACGGATGGTTCGTGGGTTCCAGCAACAGGACAGGAGCTTTCGGAACTTTCCCTGGAAATTACGTGGAAAAAATATAGCATGAATTACCGTTACTCTATCTTGTATAAATGTTGATGTTTATTCTGGTGCCTAAATTCGACAGATAACTGCCATTTTGTGAGACATTTGACGATGTATGTATAGCACAAAATCAATTCGATCAGGACCAGAAGAAACAAGTTTAGAAATGTCTGCGCTACCTTGGAACTTTGCTCGTATGGCGACACGATTAAGTGACTGGATTTCCTGCAACATGCCTACAGCGATCCTAATTCTCAATTCTTTATTGTAAAATAGAAAACAACAACTAACTGATTTTCATTGCCATAATCGACTCAACATACACAGAATTAAAAATTATTTACTTACTAACTGGCGCTAGTATAGTATCTTAAATAACTCATAATTAGTTCCGTAAGCGTTCTAGTCATTAGCCAAATGATAATTTTTAGTATAGGTTAAACAGGGCCTTTCGAAAAAGTCCTGGTGTTTGTACAATATATTTTATTTGCACCAAATATATCTGAAGTCTAGTTCTTCCATAACATTGAACTAACTGTACATTTATAAGCGAGATTCTACACGAATAAAATTGAATGCTTCCAGGAAAATCGCAATTTTCCGAATATTTTTGAATTTTGTCGCATATCATGTGTGTACCTTCTGTAGATTGTATACTTTTGAGTTTGTAATCCCCTCTGTGAGACTCAAATTATAGGAGTGCCTTTCGAATACAATACTGACCCATAGTCGATTCCTTGACAATAAATTGGCGACGAGGATGAAATATCCAGAGGAACTTGTAAATTCGTGCCGACCCGGCATTGTCGCTGTTTATGTCTGTTGTTATTGTTTACAGTCTAATATTAATTTATATTTACACTGTTAGATGGAAATTATATTTTCCGCTTTGATGAGAGAGCATGATTTCACCTTGACTTATAAGTAACATTTTGTTTTTCAATAAAATATTTAACGTTGGCTGATTTGTTTCATTATATGTTACACATTCCCCCAAAACATCATCAACGTTCAGCGTTGGCAGTTCCAAAATAAATAGACGAATACAATACAAGCTCATACGTTTGTGATATCTTCGAAAGGACAGAGACACCTCGTCCATTTATTGAAACAAATACTCGATCAACTAATGACTGTTTATCACTATCCCATAGAACACACGACATCCATTGGACGTCCATTTTAGGTCCATCTCAAGTCCAAACGTCCATGGACATTGAATGGATGTTCATTGTACGTGTGAACATGGCCATCCATTGGATGTTAAAAATGTTCGTCCGTTGTACATTCATTTAATCTCCAAAAATATTTATATGAATTTCAGTTTGATCCCTAAGAATCTTATTTTTATTTCAAATAAAACTGAAATTCGTAAGTATCTTCATTAAAAAATTTCAACCGTGATGGAATATTTTATTGAGCCAGTTTATGTACATTTCTGGATATTCATTGTACATTCAACAACTAACGTCCATTATACGTCCCATTCAAATACAATCATTAATTTCTTTTATGATAAACGATATATGAACAAATGAATTGTCACGTATTAATTGAACTATGGGTACGTCACGCATCTTCCAAATTCACTGTATTCTTTTCGGGATCGAAAAACGTTATTTTTCCGGTTGCTATTTTTTCTTGCTGCCTAAGAAATATTTTTGAAATTCGCGGGGAATTTTTTGGGTCGTTGCGAGCGCCGCGAACGTTTAGTGGAACGTGCCTTTAGTGTTGTTGAGAAATGTGAGGTTAATGCTACCGCATCTTTGCTCTCCATTTATGACTCCGTTTCGTTCGTTCATCGATGGTAATAAATAAGTATACTTTTCATTACTGCTTAATCCTTATAACCCAACAGGCTGGATTTCGCCCCGAAAAAAGCTGTACGGCACAGGTGCTCAACCTAACTCAGCACATTGAGGACGGTTTCCAAGGGGGATATATAACGGGTGCCATTTTCATCGACCTCACGGCGGCATATGACACCATCAACCTCCGACTCCTGACGCAGAAGATATATCATACAACCAAAGACATCAACCTTACAAACATTATCAGGAACCTGCTCCAAAACCGGAGGTTCCTGGTGGAGTTCCAGGGAAAGCGAAGTAGGTGGAGGAACCAGAGAAACGGCCTGTCACAGGGAAGCGTGCTGGCACCACTACTCTTCAACATATATACCAACGACCAACCCCTCCCTGAAGGAACAAAGAGCTTATATATATATATATATATATATATATATATATATATATATATATATATTTAAACCGGGTGAGTCTGAGAGATGGGGCACCCCTATTTTTGAGAGAAATAATCCGATTCAAAGCACGAAAATTCAGGAGGCTATTGAACAACTAAAATGTGATTTTTTGAGATAAAAATTAATTCTGTAGCACTTCCGGTTTCGCCAGAAATATCTGAGTATTAGTTTTTCAAATGGAACACCTTGTACATTTTCACTTTTTTGAAATCTACAGCAAATTCTGAACATGATAAGCTAAATTGTTTATAATTTTTTTTTTTTCAAAAAATTTTTTTTAAGGATGATGATTTTTTACATTTTCAACGTTCCTCTCCGATGCCATGTTGTCCAAAAAAATGAAATTAGCATTTTAATTACAATACTTTGCCACCAGCCGCTGTTTGAATGTGACAAAATCATGTTTTTTGAATGGCATCTCTATGGGACACTCTCTGCAACAGATTGTTTCGAAGGAAAGGAATCGAATGATACCAAAATTTTTAATATCTGTCGATTATTTTCAGAGTTATCACTATTATAAAAAAATGTACCACAAAATAGTGCAGCCGCTGGACTGAACAACACCAAAATGATGGAAATTTTTGAATATCACTTCTACTCAATTGTCTCATAACGATTTTCAACATTGAAAATTATCATACGTTAAATTTATTATTTTGAATTTGAATACGCGATTTTGAGGATTATCAACATTTATTACAAATTTTTGAAAACAACAAATACGTAGCACAATGCTCTAATACTCTTACTATAAAAATTGCTCAAAATGTTGGCCATTATGTTCCATGCATAATTGCATCCTTCTGACTGCTGCTCGAACTGCTCTAGTTAACTCTGCTGGGCTGATATTATTGAAAGCTGTGATGACTTTTTGTTGCAGTTCCTCGCGTGTCTCACTAGAAGTTGCATATACATAATTTTTTATTGTTCCCCATAAATAATAGTCTAAGGGGGTTACGTCTGGTGACCTAGGTGGCCATCTGATGGGACCATGTGTAGAAATTAGTTTATTTCTGTAAGCATTATTCAGGTGATTGATTACCATTCCATGATTATGAGGGGGTGCACCGTCCTGTTGAAAATTGAAATTTTGCAGAACCAATGGAAGGTCGTCAATGATTGGCTCGATGGCATCCCGAAGAAACGTTAGGTACCTCGCTCCAGTAAGTCATCCATCAAAAAAAATTAATTGGCCCAATGAATCGATCTCCAAGTATACCCATCCAACAGTTAAATCCGAACCTTTCTTGAGGATTACCTTGATGTAGAAGCCTTGGATTCTGCTGTGCCCAATATCGAGTATTATTCCTATTGAAGAGCCCTCTATTGGTAAATGTAGTTTCATCTGAATATAAAATTCTCAAAGGAAATTGAGGATTTTCGCGAACATTATGGAGAAACCATCGACAGTATTCAAGTCTTCTTTCATCGTCTCCGCCATAAAGCCTTTGATGTATCGGATATTTATACGAGCGAAACTTATGCTTTTTCAAAATTCTCTGTACAGTCGATTGACTTGCGTCACATTCATTAGCTAATTCTCGTGTTGAAGAAGTCGGATTTACCTCTACATATCCTAGAACGTCTATCTCTTTATCTTCGCTGACTATTACATTTACATTTCGATTTCGAATACGTCAGTTGTTTGGCTCTTGTCTCAACTGACGTTCAAGTTTCACGAAGTATGTCCTACACGGATGTCTTCTACCAGGAAACCTCCGTCTGTATAAATTTGATGCAGCCGTAGAATTCTTCAGACACTCACCGTAAATTAAAAGCATGTCAATTTTTTCATTTTGGCTAAATTTATCCATGACACAGTTATAATGATTGGACTGAGATAACAGTTATTTCGTATTGATACTTATTTGACAGCAGATTATTTGACAGCAGATATTCATTTATTTATTTTTTGACAAAATTTGGAGTTGACGATGGAAACACATTCCTTTATCGAAACAGATTAAACTATTAAACACTTTCAGAATCTGTGAAAATGGATAGTGTAATTTCTGTGTTCCTATCAACCATAATGGGTCCATAATAGGAATACCAGTAATCAGTCTTTTTGAAGACGAATTACTTTCAAAATGTGAATTATAGACGTAATGAAATATCTGCTGGTAGCAAACCAGAATTTTCATTACATTTTTCTGGAGTATGCATTTATTAGAAATACATACATCAAATTTGCCAACTATTCTTATTGGTATAGTAAGTGAAATTTCAAATAATGTTATTATTTGGGATTTTTATTAGTCCAGCGGCCACAATACTTTTTGGTACATTTTTTGTAATAATGATAAATCTGAAAATAATTGACAGATATTCAAAATTTTGGTATAATTCGATTCCTTTCCTTCGAAACAATCTGTTGCAGAGAGTTTCCCATAGAGATGCCATTTAAAAAACATGAGATAATCGAGAAAAAGTGATTTTGCCACATTCAAACAGCGGTTGGTGGCAAAGTATTGTAATTAAAATGCTAATTTCATTTTTTTTGGACAACATGGCATCGGAGAGAAACGTTCAACATGTAAAAAATCATTGTCCTTAAAAAAATAAAAAAAAAAAAAAAAAAATAAAAAATATAAAAAATTTAGCTTATCATGTTCCGAATTTGCTCTAGATTTCAAAAATGTGAAAATGTACAAGGTGTTCCATTTGAAAAACTAATACTCAGATCATTTCGGGCGAAACCGGAAGTGCTACAAAATTAATTTTCATCTCAAAAAATCACATATTAGTTGTTCAATAGCCCCCTAAATTTTCGTGCTTTGAATCGGATTATTTCTCACAAAAATAGGGGTGCCCCATCTCTCAGACTCACCCGGTATATATATATATATATATATATATATATATATATATATATATATATATATATATGCAGACGATAGGGCAATCACATCACAAGCGAAAACATTCGAAGAGGTGGAACAACGACTGAGCGAGGCCCTAGTAGAGTTGGATTCGTACTACAAAAATAACAAGCTGAAGCCAAATCCAACAACGCAGGTATGTGCCTTCCACCTTAAGAACAAACAGGCTGACAGAAAACTACAGATCGAATGGAAGGGAGTACCATTGGAGCACTGCCCTTACCCTAAATACCTGGGCGTAACACTGGACAGGGCCTTAGTATTCAAGCGCCACTGCCTTAACACCAAACTTAAAGTTAGCGGAAGAAACAATAAAGTTGGCAAGCTAACAAGCTCTAATTGGGGAGCCCAACCCAGGGTTCTCAAAACCTCAGCACTTGCCCTTTGTCACTCCGCCGGCGAGTATGCACGCGAGTTGATGTCGCCCTCAACGAGACAAGCAGAATCATCACCGGATGCTTGAAGCCAACACCCCTGAATAAGATCCACCACCTAGCTGGCATCGCTCCTCCTGCCATCCGTAGGGAAGCAGCTGCACTCAAAGAACGATCCAAAGCAGCAGTATCTGAACGCCACCCCCTCTACGGTCTCCAACCAGCCCATCAGCGACTAAAATCAAGGCGAAGCTTCCTGAGATCGACAGAAGATTACGAGGAACCTAAAACCAGAGTGGACCTTTGGGGGAAGACCTCAAACCAACATTGGATGAAGCCGAATGAAGAACTGGCACCAGGAGGCGGCGAAAACTGGGAAATCTGGAAGGCGCTAAACAGACTGCGGACGGACACATCGAGATCGAGAGATACCCTAAATAAGTGGGGCTACCCTGTGGACTCCAGTCTCTGCGACTGTGGAGAACTGCAAACCACGCAACATATGTACACGTATAGCAGCGAAGCCGAACGCAATTGACGTCGCCCGCTTCTGGGTAAAAAATGTTTAGCTCTAGCATATTTTTTGTCTTTATATATATTAACTTACGATGCTTCTGACACGAATAAATAAATAAAATTACTGATTAAGATGGGTTCTAGAAAACTTTCGAATAAATATTATAAGATAGTGCGACTGATGCATGGTGGTAAATCTAATTCAGATAAAAATGAGTGTGCTGCAGGTTTCAACAGGAATGCAACCTATTTACAGATATCTTGGCAGCAAGAAATGAAACAAAAGTGACTGAATACAGCAGTAATCTGAATGATGATGATCCTTAGTCTAGAAAATATATAAAGAAGAAGGGTGTATTTTCTTCAGAAGAAAGTGAGGCCGATGAAGCAAATGAAAATTACCTCTACGTCCCCCATTCAAGCCTACAATGAAAAGAGAATTGAGTCCCTCTCATGTGTCTCCTGTCAATACTGAAGCAAAAGGCAAATTACCTCCATTTAATCCTACAATAAAAACAGGATTGAATCCCTCTCAAGGGTCTCCTGTCAATAGTGAAATAAATGAAGGTGTATAATTTTCCCA
The DNA here is from genome assembly GCA_018342105.1 of Gonioctena quinquepunctata. Lineage (NCBI taxonomy): Eukaryota > Metazoa > Arthropoda > Insecta > Coleoptera > Chrysomelidae > Gonioctena > Gonioctena quinquepunctata. Next base: position 162,829 of record JAFIRS010002926.1, read on the forward strand.
GTAGTCTTGAGTAATGATCATATATAACAAACTCAAACTTGGCAAATCTTTCCTGTACGTACTCTTTGAAGCAAAGTTTTATTCCTTTATGTTGATTATTCATTTTTCAGTCAAATTAGATGACAAAAACAGGAGGAGGGAACACATATGAGTTAATGAAATGGTGTTCATCCCGACTTATAAGCAAAGGTCTCGCATCTCAATATAATTACCACGTCGAAAATGAAACAATCATTCAAGGATTTGAAAATGGCCGACTTTCTGATCAGTGGGTGGAACAAAAGATATATTGTTGATTATTATTGAATATATACATACAGGTGCTGCAGAACAGGTAGATGAACAAACGAACAAAAAAGAATTAGAGGAGGCGGATAAGGAGAGCAAATGGAAGGAAATGAATCGTTCTCAGAATATTTTCATTTATTTATACTGTTGACCAGTGTTGTTATTCTTTTGTTTTATTATACACTTTTTTAGAGAATCTACTTACATTTATGTTGTGATTTAATGAATTCCTTTGGTGGATCATGTGTAAACAGGTAGTTTTTGAAAGTGTCGTCAATTTTGATATGTGCAAGATATAAAAGAATGAAACTAGAGAGTTCTAGTAGCTCAAATTTGGTTGTATCAATTTTTAGTTGGATTTCAACCTTTGAAATATGTGGGAAGACAAATTTCATTAAAATCTATTCATGAAATTGTCTAGAGAAAATTGTTCATAAGTTTGATAGGTTCAAAATAAATAACTTCTGTTACCATTTTTTTATGAATGTGTTAGTTTTTGGAAAAATTTTACTTATCAAAGAATATTTATCCTGATATACCATGCTCGTAAACATTTCAATTAAGATCCAGAACACTAAGGAATTTTGCGTTCTAACAATCAAATGTCAACTTTCTGATATGAAATGTAATTTTTACAGGGTGTTGAAATATTGGGCAATACTTTTGCTAACATATGGTATAGGTAAATAAATAACACTTGGTACTTATTCCCTTTCGAATATTGTATCACCGAGATTTTTGTGATAACTTCATCGAGAAGTCTTTGTGATTCTCTATTCAAGTAGAAATTATGTCTAAAAGGGGCACACTACAAGAACAATGTATGTATGAGAACTTGTGTTAGTTTTACCTTTACAATATGTTTCCAAAGTATTGCCCATTATTTACAAGACACCTTGTATAATCTGTATCCTCTGGATTCATTTTGGATATACAATGGATGTACATTGGACGACCAAGTGGTTGTTATTTGTATATGTTCTGGACATCCATTTCACCAAATATGGACATACAATGGATGCCCAAAATACGCACAATGTACATCCATTGGACGTTATCTGGGCTCTAATTGTACGTCCAAAGTGGTGTCCTGGCCGTCCTTGAACGAACATTGAATGTACATTGGACTGATTCTGGACATCCAGTGGATGTCTTGAACTTCCATATTCAACGTCCATTGTTCATCCATTGTACGTACATGTGTTGTGTGGGTAAATGTACCGCGTACCGCACTGCACTAAATAACAATTCACCTTGAACCAAAGGCACCGTTACTTCAGGGCAAGTGGGGGCGGACGCCCCCCCCTGGATTTTAGATTTATTAGTCGAGACGCCGCGTGGGACGCGATAAACTTAAATTTGCTGGAGTATCAAATAAGTTTTTTTTTGGCGACTAGAATAAGACTGCCGTTAGTGCCATTTTATTACATATATATTTTGCCTTGACTTTTATTTTGGTCGAAAGAAAATATTGTAACGTAAATAAACTTAACTTGGTTTAACTAATTTATTTAACACTTAATCTACAACTTAATTTATATTACTACGCCACTGTATAGCTCGATGGTATGGGCTCGTTCAGACTGTCCTACTCCACTTGAGGTTTGCCTATTTATCTCCGATACAGCATTCTCGATGTTTCGAATTCGGACGGTTGGCGACGGCATGTTCCAATTGTTTCCAATATTGACCGTTGTTTTCCGCGGAAGAGCGCACTGGATGGTTCTCGAATATCTCCGGGGATGATCTCATCGCTGTCGATGGCAACACGTGAGGCGACAGGTCCGGCCTAGGTTCGTTACATTGCCCCCTTCTTAAAGACATTTCGTCCCGAAATTTCATCCTTGGAGTGTGACGATATCTGCATGACTCCCCATATCTGCACCGTGAAGTTCGATGGAAGTAACACTCCACGGTCTTCATGATCGGTCGTGGAAGAGGGTTACAGCAAACCAAAATCTTGACGCCGCTGGATCTGAATATCGCCTCCAGCATACTTCTTATGACTCTCCAGTCCAACCCATCAATACCACAGGACAATTTTGGAATTGCTAGATCCACCAGATTCTGGTCCACCATAGTATCTCTTAGTTTGGTGAGACTCTTCCAGACATCTTCATAGGACGGTTTATCTTGGGAATGCCTCTTGGTAACTAGGTAGTAGATGTTTCTCTGGCCTTTCTTCAACTGTAGCATCCCACCAACTTCTGGATTCTGCTCCCGCAGTGTTTGGAGTTGACCAAAAGTCCTGGAGAACACTACGGCGATGCCACTGGACATTTGAAGATCTTCTGCCACACAGTGCGCGAGTGCGTAGTCAGCAGGCACCTCGAAAGGTCTCGTGACTCCTCTCTAGTAACCCCATGTAGAACTTTCTGCCCGTTTGAATACAAGGACATAAACTTCTCGAACGTCATATCATCCTCCGGTGGCTTGAGGGTGCGAACTTGGTCATGGTTTCCAGCGTAAGGGGCCAACCTGTTGAAATGGACGACCCTTGGTTTCCCTCGGGGTGGCTTATGGATTCGGTACACAAGGTCGTTTATCCTTTTCACGATTTTATACGGGCCTTCCCACGAGTTCCGCAACTTTGGTGATAGTCCACGACGACGTTTGGGGTTGTACAGCCAAACCAGATCATCGACCTTAAATCCTCCAGCGTCGGCCTTGATGTCATAGGTCTTCTTCATTTTATCGCTGGCACTCTGGATGTTCAACCGACTCGTTCGTGGATGTCGTCCATTCTCTGCCGAAGTTTGCTGACGTAGTCCTCTCCCGCAGTGTCTTGTCCTGGCGGTATCCCAAACTTCAGGTCACAAGGCAGTCGCAGTTCTCGGCCCATTATAATACTAGCAGGAGTTTGACCGGTTGACTCGTGTACTGCGGATCGATAGGCCATCAGGAACAAATGAAGATACTGGTCCCAGTCTCTTTGATGGTCAGAGACAACCTTGGACAAGTGGCGGTTGATCGTCCTGTTCATCCGTTCCACCATTCCATCGGACTGCGGATGTAGGGCCGTGGTTCTTGTCTTGCGGATGTTCAGCAGTAGACATATTTCTTGGAAAAGGTTGGATTCGAAATTTCTGCCTTGATCCGAGTGCAGCTCCATTGGAATACCGAATCGACATATCCACTCTTTCACCAAGACGTCGGCGACGGTGATGGCTTCCTGGTTGGGCAGGGCATAGGCTTCCGCCCACTTACTGAAGTAGTCCATTGCCACAAGGATGTATTTATTCCCGTGGTCGGATACGGGAAACGGGCCGGCGATGTCAATGGCGATTCTCTCGAACGGGCTGCCTACGTTGTACTGACGCATCGGGGCCTTGGGTCGTATTCGAGGTCCATTGCTAGCAGCGCATACAGCGCACTTTCTGCACCAGTCCTGGAGTCAGCTGACAATTGGCCCAGTAAAACCGTTGCCTCACTTTCTGCAGGGTCTTCGCACTCCCAGATGTCCTCCGGCGACTCCATCATGGATTTCCCGCAGCACTTCCTCTCTTCTGTTCCTGGGAACAATTATTTGGCGTCTGTCTTCCCACCAATCTCGGCCTCCAACACACGTTTCAGGATCCCATTGTCCAGAATAAGAGAGTTCCATTGTGCCCAATAGGACTTAACAGCCGGCGAGTATCCTGCGACTTCCTGCCATGATGGTCTTCGATTGCCCTTCTTCCAGCTGACGACTAAGCCAAGGTCGGAGTCTTTCTCTTGGTCTTTCGGATCTTGCTGTCATTCCAGTTGTCATCCATTGCCGCGGTTCTACAAAGTGTTGCTTCCTTCTCTTCTGCTCGTCGGCAATGTGAGCAATCATCTGGACATGGTCTTCGCGACAAGGCATCTGCATTCTTATGGCTAGTTCCGGCTCGATGTTCGATCTCGAAATCGAATTCTTGGAGTCGCTCGATCCAACGTGCTACTTGACCCTCAGGATTTTGAACTGGAAGAGCCATCTGAGAGCTGCATGGACCATTCGCAACAGGAATCTTCTTCCATACACGTACTTGTAGAGTGTTCCACTCCCTTTACAAAAGCTAACAGCTCTCGCCTGGTGACACAGTAATTGCGCTCTGGTTTGCTAAGCGTCTTGCTGAAATAACCAATGACCTTCTCCTGTCCCTCCTGGATCTGAGATAGGACAGCTCCAAGTCCCACGTTGCTGGCGTCCGTATCCAAAATGAATTTCCCTTTGGGTAGGGGATAGCTCAGTATAGGTGCGTTGATCAAAGCTCCTTTCAGCTTCCTGAATGAATCTTGACATTCTTCGGACCACTGGAACTTTGTTTGACCTTCCGTGAGCCTGGTCAGTGGTTTAGCGATGTTGGCGAATCCCAGCACATATCGGCGATAGTATGTGCATAAACCAAGGAAACTTCGAAGTTGGTGAATGTCTTTTGGGATGGGCCAATCCTTAACAGCTTTGATCTTCTGGTCATCCACTGCTACTCTTCTCCAGAGACAACGTGGCCGAGGTATCGTACTTCTTTTGGAACAGATGGCATTTCTTAGGGCTCAGCTTCAATCCGGGTTCCTCAGTCGCAGGAATACTTCCTCCAAGTTTTTCACGTGGTCCTCAAACGATCTGCCGACCACAATTATGTCGTCGAGATACACTAGACACGTGTTCCATGAGAGTCCTTTCAGCACTGTCTCCATCAATCTTTCGAATGTGGCGGGAGCATTACAGAGCCCGAATGGCATAACGGTGAACTGCCACAATCCTGAGCCGATGGTAAAGCAGTCTTTCTCGATCTTCCTGAGCGAGTTCCACTGCCAGTATCCACTCTTCAGATCAGGGTCGAGAAAATCGTGGAACCAGCCAACGTGTCTAGGGTGTCATCTATTCTCGGGAGAGGGTAACTGTCCTTCTTCGTGACATTATTAAGTTGGCGATAGTCTACACAAAAGCGTGTCGATCCACACTTTTTCTTCACCAGTACGAGCAAGAGGAAGTCTTCTTGCTGATTGCCGGATCGGCCGGGCACCCCCAGTATCAATCTTGTGCTGGACCACATTAGTTCGACCCCCTTTTCCTTGTCCGGTATCGAAGATGTCTTGGTACTTTTTGACTAAATCTCTTAGTTTGGGCTGTTGAGCTGGTTTTATGTCTTTGGAAGAGATGGCAACTAATTTTTCTAGTTCTGTGGGCAAGTTGTTGGGTTGGCTAATCGTACCTCGTACGCCCGGATCACAGATGAAACTGACGAGCAGTGCCCTAAAATTGTTCCTTTCTTTAAGGTCACTGGAAAGTAATTGACATTCATGACCCTTACCGGTACAAATTTTTCAGCACGTAACAGGGTTTTCCCTAGGGCAATCCCTCGTCCAATTTTCTCATCATGAAGTTTGGGCTCGAACATCATCACGTCTCCACTGCTCGCACTCCCATCCAGGCGAGCCTCCAGGATGGTTTCAGCCCTCTCAGGTACGCTTATATCTTCAGCCAACAGCACACGGATCAACTCTTCACTTCTCCCATGAAGTACCAGCTCTTCTCCGTTGACACGTAGGACGCCGTCTTTGAAATCCAATTCAATACCCTCGGGAATTCATGATGTAAATTCCGATGATTGCATCGTCTTTGATGTCCGCTACAAGTGCCTGATGTTTCCTTTAGTGCTGCCCAAAATTATTTCAATCGGTAGCTCGCCATATACAGTAGCTGGCTCCCTGTTGCTGTGCGTAGCTTCAAGGTCGGGTTTAACTTCCGGTGTTCTGGCAAAGGAAGGTCGAGAATTGTCCTAGTCGCACCTGTATCTAGCAGCTGTTTCAAGGCTCGATTGATGGACCGTCTACGAAACACCCCTGTTCTGTCGTTGCGGATGCGCATATGCGTTGTTAACCAGGGCTTGCTGGGCACGGCCCACGTTTCCCCCTTTTCGTCGACCTTCTTTGTTTTCCTGCATCAGTCGTGTTTTAATGTTGGACATTTCTCGCACATGTCAATTTTCCCAATTCACATCATTTCTTTTTTTAGGGGCATTCCTTAATCCTTTTCTTTTTGGCAGCTTCCCAAAATTTGCAGGCTCCTGGGTCTTCCCCTACGGACTTTCTCTGGCTTTTGCAAATTGTTTGCGCCTGAATTAAAGCGCGTGCCATTGTCACCCAGATGTGTTGGACGGGCTAGTGTCAACCTTGTCTGGTTTCTTGGTCCGGGGTCCATCCAGGAATGTTGAACCGCTAGTCGCTCCATTACATTTTCTGGTGGGCTGGATATGCGAGACGAACCAAGCGTGCAATGTCGTTTCAATTTTGAAGGATTCGCCGATTTTGGCAGCGATTTTTCAGCTGGGATGGTATACGGGTTCCAAATGGGCGTGGCCATATCGTAATTCTAGATGTTTAATCAGCTGATCATAGTCCTCCTGTTCTTGGGCGGTGAGAGTTTGTAGAATATTTGTCGCTTCTCCACGTAATGTTCGTTACAATATTGTTTAATTTTTATTCCCTATAAAATTGCTAGAATTAGAGATTTATTCAATTTATCAAAGAGTTTTGATTTTTGTTAATACATAGATTAGGTTTATTACGAAATATAATTCGTTTCCTTTTCAACAGCCAAAGAATTTGCGTTTTTTATTTATCCATGTATTTTTTGTGATATTTTTGTTTTCTGTAGGGGTGTAGCCGATGTAGGTGTTATGTTTATTAAAAATACATTTTTTGGAACTTGTTATACTTATCAATCAGATATCCTACTTTATCTTTTTTTCGCAATGTTTTTTAAACCACAGTCGTGGTATTGTTTGAAAGGATCTTCATTTAAATTTAATGCAATACTTTGATTTTAAAAAATTCCTCCCCACATTTTTTTTCTCCCCAATAGTTTTTGTTCCTCTAAGAATTCAACTGAAGTCTCTCCGGGTTTGGTTCATTCTGATAAAAATTTACTCAAGGGGGCGTGCAAGCTTAACATTCTTTTTAATCCCAAACTTCACTTTTTTTTAAATGTAGGCCCGACAATGAGCCATTCTAGGGAAAGTGTATTCCCAAAATGGAATCAATGGCAACCCCCATTTTTTTTTTGGATTCGCCACGAAATTGTCAATATAACGTACCGGAGTTTCTTTGGGTAAAAGCATAACGGAACGACGAGGCTAGAGGCAAAGCAAAGACAGGGACGTGCCCAGGGGAGAGATGGGGAGCACCCCCCCCAAATGTTAGACGAGTTGGCAAATTGAAATTTTTTCAAACAAAACAAAAAAAATTTTTTCTGGGAAA